>JAVXUL010000004.1:920569-932890 GCA_035590515.1 Trichilia minutiflora | reverse complement strand
GTACTAAGAAACCATTTAAAAATATTTGCACATTATTTCATTTGTAAAGAAAATAAACATATAAATAAAGAAATAAGATAAAAGGTGTCCACTCACTATTTAGGGAGAGTTTACACTCCCTAATTCCCCTCGTTCCTCGACGAGTCATGCAAATACCTTGATCTCGAACTGTCGCCTCGTCGTGTGGTCGGTTTGCTCCAATTCCGCCTCTAACTCGAAAAATCCCAATTTCTCTCCCGAAACCCTAACTTCTCTTTTGCGAATCCGCGCCTTTACTAACCAAATTGGCGCTCCCATTATGTTAGACACGAGGAATGTAGCTTGCAGGCGAAAAGAAATTGAGATTTCGGCAAAAACCGGGTGAGAGCTGAGAGAGCAGAGGAGAGAACGTGAGGGAGGAAGAGAAAAGAAGAAAAGAAGAAAAAGGAGAAGAAAAGGTGAGAAATTCAACCCCCAATCGCTATTTATAGAAAAAAGGATAAAATTATCATTTTATCCTTAAGTTTCCTTAAGGAGAAGTTTCCAGAAGAGGGTAATTTTGGTCATTTCATACCGATTCGATCGAACGAATCTAATATTCATTTGATTGAACCACTCCCTTTGGTCGAACGAATAACATTTCGTTCGAACGAATCTTTTAACGTCTACAAGAGTCAGAGAGCTTCCAAATTATCGGTCGAACGAAACAATGTTCGGCCGAATGAATCCACACTTCGGTCAAATGAATCTCTTATTCGGTTGAACGAAGCCTAATTTGGTCGAACGAATCCCCCTATTCGTTTGAACGAACCTGAAGTCACAAACTTTTCAGAGAGTCCTCAAAATATCGGTCGAATGAATTATCTATTCGGTCGACCGAACCCGCCAAAATTTAAATTCTCACTTAAATATTCCTTAAATAAGCCTAGAATTATACCCATAAACACATGAAATATGAAATGAATGCAGATGTATGAATTGGAGAAGTAGGAAATGATAAATATATCTTCGGGATAAAAACACGGGTGTTATAATTTGACTTTTTAAAAAAGAGCTTAATGAATTTGGATCGCACTCGTATTGACGTCAAAACATAAATAATTAATTAAATTTTTATAAAAAAAGTTTAAATATATTTAATAATAACTTTTACAATATTTATATAAAAGACTAAACAGGCAGTATTTTAATATTTTTAATTAATAAAAAAAATCAGTGTAATTGGTCTCAGAATAATATTAGATTAATAAGTTGTAATATATAGGATAAGATTTTTTTTTTCTTTTTAGGTTTTAAACTATCAAACCAAACCCTGTTGTATAAACTTTCCTCGTCAAAGTGGTGCATCATTATCTCGGTTGGTCAAGTATAAACATCCCAAATTTTGTAACATGATGTTTTTTTTTTCTTCAATATATTAAATTTTAAAAAGATATTATTAATTTTTTTAAACTAAAGAAAAGCTTTCGTCAAATTATTTAAAATTAATTATATATTAAAAAATAAAAATTACCATTATTTATCGATGGGCAATAAAATTGTTCTAAATTAAGCACAACAGCACTGTTTCACATGGACAGGTTGTGTACAACAATATCTAGTACGTTTCTTGTAAGACATTAATTAAGAATTAATGATCATTTCAGTAAACAAAAATTAAGAATTAATTGGCATGCAACCCAACTTTGATGAGACCAAAATGAAAGCTCATATCTTTTTGAGAGTGGGGAACGGGGATTAGCCCAAGAAAGTTTTCCCAAATACACTAACGCCAAACTTTTCCTTCGCTTTATTTCCTTCAATTACAGACGGAAATCCTGGTGCACGGCAAACGAAAAAACAAACCCAACTTCAACTACTTGTTTGGTTTGCTCATGTTTTGGCTGTTCTCTCATGGTTCTGCTATCTGATATTCGTAATGGGTATAAGCTGATACTTGCTTCTCCTGTTGGTCAGTGTAGCGTTGCCAGAGCTTATATGATAGAGACGGAACAAGTTACTCCGAATTTTAGAGTTGCATTGAGTATTGAAGCTGTTAATGGGAAATTCCCGTGCTCATTGGAAGTTTTTCTTGGAGATGTTAAGGTTTGGAATTCTGGGCATTATTCACGGTTTTATGTATCAGAAAAATGTGTGCTTGAGTTGACTGAAGATGGAGATTTACAGTTGAAGGGTTCAAAAAATCGAGTTGGGTGGCGAACAGGGACTTCTCAACAAGGTGTGGAGTTAAAATAAAAATTAAGAACCACTCATTTCTGGTAATAACTATTAATAAGCTGCATAAATTTCTGATACTGGATTCTTTTCATTCCATTGATGCAGAGATTGCAAATAATGAGAACGGGTAAGGTGGTTCTAGTCGACGTCGCTAACAGAATGAAATGGCAGAGTTTCAGTTTCCCTACAGATATAATGCTTTGGAGACAGAGACTGAACGTTGCTACTCGCTTGACTTCTACTCGTTTGAAATACAGAGCGAGAGAATTGCGCTATACTTGCATTCTGGTAAGTTGAAGTATTCTTACTGGGAATTTAAGCCTTCCAAGCACAGAAACATCACATTTGTTGCAAAAGGACTCGAGGTATTCAATGATCAAGGTAAAAAAATCGCGCAGATTTATTCACAGAGACCACAGCCCCTGAAGTTTTTAGAACTGGAGAAGAAAACAGGAAATTTGGATCTGTTGTATTACTCAGCTAATGAGGAAAATTTTCAGGCATCATTTCGAGCACCTACCACAACATGCGATCTTCCTCTGGCTTGTAAACCTTGTGGCATATGTATTTTCTCCGATTCCTGTTCCTCAATCTTTCAGTTAACAGAGAAAAACAATGATCATGTGGATTGCAGCGACATTATTCCTGAAGAATTCTGCAGCAAAAAAAGGGTTGAGATGCTTGAACTACAGGGTGTCAATAATGTGCTAAGAGATGTTCCTAAAATGGTGAACATTACAAAGGAAAACTGTTCAAGTTTGTGTATAAATGACTGTAAATGTGTCGCTGCATTGTATTCTTCTGCTGGCCGAGAGTGCTTTATTTATGATGTTGGTTTTGGTGTTAAGCAAGTTGATAAGGGAAATGGATTGAGTTATATGGTAAAGGTTCCTGAAGGAACACAGAGAGGCCAAAGTCTAACGTGAGAAAATGGGTTTTAATTTTGGTATGTGCGGTGGATGATCTCATTATTCTGCTTGTTTTTGGAAGGCTTGCTTATTATTTGATTCAAAAGAGAAGAAAGCATTCATTGGATCATGACACTAATAGTTGAGTTTTGTTTTCAAAATTACATTGTAATTTATTTTATAAATTTGTTTACAGAGAGAAGCAAACATACTTTCGGTTGTGTTTCAGAGTCTGATATTCAAAGAAAAGAATCACCACCTTTTTAAATGCATTGTGAAATAATAATTTTTATTAACCAACTCTATTTTTCCTAAAAAATTGTGCGCCATTTCGCCTACAAATATTAACATAAGATTAAAATATTCTTCTTTTTATTTACAGGATTTCAGAAATTACAAGTTCATATCGGATTATAAGCGGATAATACCAAGTTAACAGCTGACAGCATATAAATTTTGAGTTATGTTTGTAAATTTTTATTGTAGAAATTTTTGGTTAGATATAAAATTAATAAGTTCATGAATATATTCACAATTAAACTAAATACAGTTATAATTTTATAGTAGTTTATGTAAACTGTTTTATAAAACGAGATCTTCACAGACATTACTGAAAAATAATATCATAAATTTTTGATTGTGTAAAAATAGTTTATAGATTGTGAATAGAGTGACTTCAATCATGTATTAGAATTCGACAAAGAAAAAAAATTAATAAAAAATATAAGAGAAATTTAACATAAAAATTTGAAGATATTTTCTTCCGAAATCAATTCCATAATATTCATATTTATAAATTTCCTACATTTACATTTTCTCAAAAGTTGCAGTTGTTATCTCCATGTAAGGGACAATCAATTACAAAACTATTTTATGGTGTAATCAATATTTCTACTCTCATAAAAACACTAAGTTGATTTTAGCACTCCACTAAATAAATTGAAATTTTGATTTTTAACATCTAAATTTAATTGAGATGTGTTATATTCTTTATTCACCTGTGATCAGTTTTGTTGGTAAGGATGAGTTTTGGACTGTATGGTTAAGATTTTCATCTACGAGACTTTCAATCCAATAAAAAATAAGATTTAATAAAATTCTATGTAAAAAATTTTCATGTAAGACTAAAGCAATCTTTTTTTTTTTTTTAAATTATTTTTTGAGATTGTAAACCTTAGTAATATTTAGAGAAATTCATTTTTTCATTATTAAATATAATAAAAGTTATTAGATTAGTGTTCCATAATTTTTTTCTTTTAAAATTTTCAAGTAAAAAATGTGCGTGTTTTTTATTGTGATTTTTATTTTTTTTATATCTTATTTTAATACACAATTCTATTTTAATAACGTACAGAAGAAAAAAATTATTCTATAACATGTTTATTTGGTATTTTTTCTAACACATTTAAACTTTTATATTTAACTTTTTCAGGTTTATTTAAATTTTAGATTAAATGAAAAGAAATTAAAACTATCTTTGCTCTAAGAGAAATTTTGTGGCATAATACAATATTTTTGGGACTTCCGAAGTTGGAACATTTGTTATTCGGCTTTTTAAATATTTCGGACCAGTTCTATTGAGCCGCAAACAGGCCATTTGCTAACAAGTTTTACGCCCCCAGCCCACGAGGCCCATTCAGAACCAGGGTTTTAGCAATTGAAGACCCAGACTAGCCCCCTCGTTGTTGTTTTGCTAGTTTACAGCCGCACCCATCTTCATATTTTTTGCTTTCATTTCCCTCCCCAGAATGGCTAATATCTATCCCTCTTTTATTATTCATGAGATTTTTGTTGTTTTTTCGGAGATTTCGTTTTATCGACAGTAACAACACCCGGACAAAGAAAAAATGGCATAAAACGATACCCCTAACTTTCCACCGTTTAGCCCTCACATGCTAAATGCGATTTCGCTATTTCTGTTTTCTTCGATCAGCAATTCTTTCAAGTATTGCCATTTTCTCTCTCTTGCTTTTTGTCGGTTGTTTTTGTAATTTCTTATTAATTTGGAGTTCATTGAAGGGGGTTCGCTTATTTAGTTGGTCTTAACTTTTTGCTTGCAGCATTTTGTCCAATTGTTTCGTTGTTTAGTTTCCTTTCTTGATTGTAAGTATATACTAAGGAACTCTATTGCTTCCATCCAGCACAGTTCTGGGGGGTTTTACAGTTTGATTGCTTTAGTTAAGGGTCGGCATTTTTCATTTGTGCGTTCTAAAGTTTTGTAGCTAATCAGTTCTGTTAACGATTTCTGAGTTTTTTTTTTGGGTATTTTCTGATTCTTGATAAACAGGTATTGGAAGTTTAAATCCTAGGAATTTAAGCTATTTGGGAATCCTTTTTTTTTTTTTTTTACATTTATAATTGAACTTGCCTTTGAGATTTGATTGTCTCCAGTATAAGATGGCGTCTTGTATATCTTCGTGTTTCGCACCTTCTGATACAAGAACAAGGGGAGTATTGACTGGTTTTGGAGGGAGAATATCTGTGGAGAATCAATTGGGAAGAGTTAATTGCTTGAAAATGTCTGATTATAAGAATGGGCTTACGGGTACCTGCCAGAAGTTTAGATGTTCAGCAAACTCTCAGAGTGTCAGTCCATATCACAATAAAGACCCATTTCTGAATCTACACCCTGAAGTTTCAATGCTTCGAGGTGAGGGGAACTCTACAGTAAGCAATCCGAGAAAGGATAGTACTAGTGGTAGTGTCACCGAGAGTGTAGGAGATGTATCTAGTCCAGGTAATTACAACGAAGCTAAGATCAAAGTTATTGGGGTTGGTGGCGGTGGGTCAAATGCTGTTAATCGAATGATAGAGAGTGCAATGAAGGGTGTGGAGTTCTGGATTGTCAACACTGATATTCAGGCCATGAGAATGTCACCTGTTTTTCCTGAGAAGCGTTTACAAATTGGTCAGGAGCTAACTCGGGGTCTAGGTGCTGGTGGGAACCCAGAGATTGGTATGAATGCGGCCAAAGAAAGCAAAGAATCAATAGAAGAGGCACTTTATGGTGCTGACATGGTCTTTGTTACAGTAAGTGTGACATCTACCTGGAAATTTTATTTTTCCTGGAAAAATATAACCTGCTCTCAAATTATTAATTTCCTTTTCGTGGGTGTATTTCGATCTAATTGACGACTGACTAATTTCTCCTTTAATAGTTTTTCATTTAATACTTTTCAAATAATAATGCCTATAAAATAGGTGAAATTGCTTGCAAGAACAAAATTCATTTATTTGGTGAGTGGATCATCCTTGATGGGCTTGGTCTGACATATTATCAAACCAAGTGGATTCTTAACCTTTAGTTGATGATGAGTATGGTTATGGTTGTGAATTCCCCTCACCTGGCCCTTTTCTCCTCTCAACTTATCTAATATATGATATTGTAATATGTTTTTGGTAAGATCTTCTTACTCTGCTTGATTATAAATGTGGGTTTAGCACTCTAGGCTAAACGAGTCAATTTCTTGTATGTTGAGACATTAAATTTAGATGGCTATAATGATGACTAAATAACATCCAAATATAACTAATGGTAATTTTTAATTATATTTATCTTATTATGTATCTTGGGTTTAGGAATCCTTGAATAAAGAACTTTCGTGCCTATGAGTTTCTTGTCCCTTGAATGTACATGTCACGCCCCAACTCATAGGTCTCACACGTGATAATCGCTGCAAACTCTCTCTACGTATTTTAAATCCTTTAAATATGTAAGGAGAGCCTATAATGCTTCTCGGTAACTGTAAACACTTTCAAAACACTCCCAATATACTTCAAATCAACTCAACTCCTTCGTCACAAATCTAATCACACAAATTAATGTATATTTTCAAATTTCATAATAAATCTTGTTTCAAAATATTAAACATCTAAAACAATCATTCAAATATAATTCAAAATGAAAGTACTATATCATATCTAACAAAGTATTTGATGGGTTACAAATCATTAAATTAATATAGATTGTTTTAACTAAAAAAATCATAAGGTCAAAAATCTTTATAATTTCCTGTTTCAAACAAGACAAAAAAAATCAAAATTTCTAATTTAACCCAGTGGATCATTTAAAATAATATGTGAATCGAGAATGAAATATACCTGGATAACCAATTCTTTAAAGCAACTATCATCGCAAAAATATAACTAATCTCTATAATCCCTGAAAACTAAAAATTGAGGGGTGAGTATACGGAAGCATATTCCATAAGTGAACTAAAATATTTGTAATTAATATTAATTCTTAAGATAAAATTAATAAGATAAATTATTTTAAAGAGTATAATACGAAGATTTGAAAAAAATATTTTAAAAACGGTTTTATTTAAAATAATTAATTAACTCTGAAAACACAATTATTATAAAGTCATTAGACTGGTCACCTTTATCTGCGGTTAACCTTGAGACCGTCAGTGATTTTTTTTCTTCATGCAAGTGAAAATAATGAATTTTATAAAAATTTAATTTAGAACGCTAAGAATAAAACAATGTATGGTTTATTAAAAAAAGTGACCCACCACTGAGGTTAGTCTCAAGTAGTTACGTGGTGATATCCATGATTTTCCTCGATGAGATTTACAGTTGGTCGAATCAAATTAACATAATCTCATCAATGTCACATCTTATACCATCCCCATCTGTGAACCTCCATTCACCTAGGCGGCTTCTTCTCAGGTCCGTCCTGGACTACTACCCTGTAGTTACAGTAAACAAATAAATCCAACCTTTTCGATTGTATCACCAATACATATATAACCATACAATTCACAATAATTACAATACTCAATAAACAAATCATAATTTCATCAAATCATTTTAAAAGTCATACACTACAATTGGTCTTTGACCACAGTCCACACATAATATATATATATATATATCCATGCATATTAAACAATACAAAAATTATAAAACATATTTAATAAATATAAAAGTATAATATTCTAAAATATCAAAATATGAAATTCATCAAAAAATATTTCAAAATAAGATAAAATAAAATAAGAATGTTTATTTACAGTATAAGGAGGGTGTACATTCTCTATTATTCCCCTTGTGATACGGATTCCTCTCGAATGTGCTTTGAACCAAATGATGATTAGAGATCTTAGGAAGTTTCAATTTGATGTAATTTCAAAGGATTTTCAAGTTTAAAGTTCGATAACTATTTGACCTATTTTCAAAATTTGCTTAAATTGTGAAAAAAATGCTACCAGATTGTAGAGGACGTTGTAATTAGTAAAAAGGTGATGAGAAATTAAAAATTTGATGGTTAGATTAGAAAGAATTTAAAGAAAAGAAAAAAATTGAAA
The DNA here is from genome assembly GCA_035590515.1 of Trichilia minutiflora. Classification (NCBI taxonomy): domain Eukaryota; kingdom Viridiplantae; phylum Streptophyta; class Magnoliopsida; order Sapindales; family Meliaceae; genus Trichilia; species Trichilia minutiflora. The sequence goes on along the minus strand of JAVXUL010000004.1, from coordinate 924,474 downwards.
GGAGAGGGAGAGAAAGAGCTCTCAGATGCAGGTTGAAGAATGAAGAAGAAGGTATATTAATCTTCATTTTATATTAATAATGACATGGTTAATATCATTTAGACCCTAAGTTATTTAAATTTTATAAAAAAAGAAAAAAAATAAAGAATTTACAATTCTACAATTCTATCTCCTTTAAAAGAATTTTATGCTCAAAATTCATCGTCCCTTAATATTAAAAAAGATGAGAATACTGCTGTTGTATTTGATGCTCAAGCTTCCAGGTTATTTCTTTAGTTGCATTACTTCTCTATAATATTTTCACCATCGGAATGGTTTTACTTTGTAGGATTTGTTCTTGTCGATCAAGAATAGTAATAAGTTGTATTACACACTTTAAATCTTTACGTAACTTCACAGGAGGTGGTTCGATGATGTGTGAGGAGTCAGGAACATACTTTTTTAGCATAGAGACATGAAAAATATCATGAACTCGCTGCATCTCTGGTGACAATTTCAATCTATATGCTATTGGGACAATCCTCTCAGTGATCTTGAAAGGTTTAATGAATCAAGGATAGAATTTTCTTGATTTTTGAATCAAATTACTCCTTTGCATGATGATATTTTCAAAAATATTTGTTGACCCACATTAAATCCTAAATCTCTTCACCTATTATCCGAGTAAGATTTTTGTCAATTCTGTGCTATCTTCAATCTTTCTCGGATAATCTTTACCTTTCTCGAAGGTGGCTTTGATTAATTCTACATTATCAAGTTTTCTTTCTCTCACCTTGTCCCAATATAAGGGCGTTACCTTTTCTCTCATAGAAGGCTTCATACGACGTTATTGCTATATTAGATTGATAGCTATTATTATAGGTAAACTCAACCAAAGGTAGGTATCTATCCCAACTACCCTGAAAATCTATTACACATCCTATCAACATATCTTCAAGTATCTGAATCGTCCTTTTTGCTGTCCATTTGTCTGAGGTGAAATGCTGAGCTGAAGTTTAATTTTGTATCTATGGCTTTTTGAAGACTAGGTCAAAATCGAGATGTAAATCGAAGATTTTGATATGATATTATTGCGACAGGTACTCCATGCAATCTGATAATTTCTGTCACATATAATCTTGCCAGCTTCTCAATGGAATACTTAATTCTGATAGGTAGAAAATGTACTGATTTAGTTAATCTATTCACAATTACCTAGATTGCATCATGCCTTGCCTGAGTACGAGGTCAACTAACTACAAAATCCATAGTAATATACTTCTACTTTCATTCTGGTATTAGTAATGGTTAAAGTGTCTCTGTTAATTTTTGATGTTCTATTTTAATATACTGATATGTCAAACACCTGGCCACGAACTCTGTAATATCTTTCTTTATTCCTGACCACTAGTAGCTTTCTCTGATGGTATAGTATATTTTCGTGCTACTAGGATGTATAGCAAATGCCAAACAATAAACTTCTTCTAAAATTGTCTTCCTCAACTCATCATCTTTTGGTACGCATATTCTACCTCTTAATGTTAAAACTTCATCCTGTGTAATATAAAAATCTCCAGTATTATCTTTTATGATACCTTGACAAGCTCTTATTAGCTCAGGATCTTGCATCTATTTCTCTTTTATTTGATCTTTTAGTGTCGGTTTGATAACAAAATTAGCTAACATCGAGCCATTTTGGTCACACTTCAAGGTCGCTCTCAAACTCTTCATTTCTAACAACAATGGAAGATAGGTTACTCTTAATATACGCCACTATTACGGAAGATTTCCTACTCAAGGTATCCGTTATCACATTAGCCTTTCTAGGATGATAATGATCAAGTCGCAATCTTTGATCAATTTAAACTACTGTCTCTGTCTTAAATTCAATTCCCGCTATGTAAGTAGGTATTTCAAACTTTTATGATCTGTAAAGATCTGACATTACTCCCCATATAAATAATGTCTCCAGATTTTTCAGACAAATGCTACTGCAACCAATTCCAAATCATGGGTCAGATAATTTACCTCATATTTGTTTGGTTATCGTTATGCGTAAGCAATTATCTTTCCATTATGTATCAAAACACAGCCTAACCCTTGCTTGGAAGCGTTATTGAATACTACATATCCTCCTCCTAGAGTAGGAAGTGTCAAAACTGAAGTTGATGTGAGAAGATTTTTTAATTCTTGAAAACTCTGCTCACATTCTTCATCCTATTTGAACTTGACATCTTTTCTCGTTAAACAAGTTAGTGGAGCTACTAACAAAGAAAAACATTCCATAAATATTCTGTAGTAGCTTGCCAAATCTAGGAAGTTTATAATTTTAGTGACATTCTTTGGTATCTCTCACTGCATTATTGCTTCAACCTTGCAGAGATCAACAAAAATTTCTTCTTTCGAAATTACATGCCATAAGAATACTACTTCTCGAAGCCAAAATTCATATTTCGAAAACTTGGCATATAATCTCTTTTCTCTCAAAGTCTGCATTACAATCCTTAAGTGTTGTGCATGCTCCCTCTTGGTTCTTGAATAAATCAAGATATCATCAATAAAAACAATTACGAACTTATCAAGGTAAGGGTTGAATTCTTGATTCATAAGGTTTATGAATGCTGCTGGGGCATTGGTTAGTTCAAACGACATTATAAGGAACTCATAATGCCCGTAACGAGTTCTAAAAATTGTCTTAGGTATATCACTCTCCCTCATATGCAGTTAATAGTATCCTGACCTTAGTTCGATCTTTGAAAATAAACTGGTACCCTGTAACTGATCAAATAGGTAATCGATCTTCGGTAGAGGATATTTATTCTTAATGGTAACCTGATTCAGTTGACGATAATCTATGCATAATCGAAGAGTCCCATCCTTCTTCTTTACAAACAGTATTGGCAAACCCCAAGGTAATATGTTTGGTCGAATAAATCATTTATCTACTAAATCCTAAAGTTGCACCTTTTATTCCCTAAGTTCAACAGGTGCCATACGATAAGGCGGCATCGAAATTGGTGTAGTACCTGGAATCAGGTCAATACTGAAATCAAATTCTTGTTCTGACGGTAATTTTAGTAAATCATCTGAAAATATATCTGGGAACTCTCTTACTACTGGGACTTGATTGACTGAATACTTTGAGGCTGTAGTATCGACAACATAAGCTAGATACCATTGGCAACCTTTTCTTATCAATTTCTAAGCTTCTATTGTTGAGATTATACAACTAGACAGGATGTTTCGCTCTCCAATAAACACAATTTCTGGTTCTCTGAGTTTCTTGAATGCAGCCTGTTTAGTGAAATAATCTATCATTGCTTGATGTCTTGATAACCAGTCCATTCCTAAGATAGCATCCAAATCTTCTAGCTTCAAAGGTATTAGGTTAGCTTCTAATTCAATCCCATTCACAACTATAGTAAAATCTCTGAACACTGTCTTCCTTAAAAGTTTTTGTCCCAATGGGGTATGAACCACAATTTCTTGGTCTAATGACGATAATTCCCTATCAGCATGAGCAACAAAAGAAGTCCTGTTAAAGGATTTATTGGAACCCGAATCTATTCATATATATGCAGTTTGATTAAAAATTGTGACAATACTTATTACACTACATCTGAGTTAACCTGAGCCTGTTCTTGATTTAAGATGAATACTCTAGTATGAACTCTGTCCTGATTACGTTGAGCACCTCGTGATGCTGTCGATAAATTACCTACCCCTGATCTTCTGTTACCTGAAATTGTGGCCTGATCAGTTGTTGACTGCTGTTGAAATGTAGGATATTGACTTGTTTGACCACCTATCTCCGTCCTGCTTGACTTAGGACAGAACTTCTTCATATTACCAGTCTGTTCACAATGATAACATGTTGGTGGCTGATGACACGGACTTGAGTGATATTGTCTGCAATTAATACATCG
>JAVXUL010000004.1:891101-911616 GCA_035590515.1 Trichilia minutiflora | reverse complement strand
CATAATCAAATTATCAATTAATATCGCAACTGATGGAATACAAAATGATATAATTAATGCCATTTATTAATTGTAAATAATTTTACAATTAATATTTATAATATATATACAATACGATGATAGCCCCGAATAATATGACACGATTAGTTCTAGGGCATATCTCCAACACCAGGAACATCTCGTGTGCATGCCGTTGATGAGCATCTACGTGGTCGGGACACTCTTATGCGAGAACTCAGGCAAAATCTTTCTCTAGCACAGAATAGTTTGAAATGCCAAACGTATAAACATCGACGGGAGATCTCTTTCGAAGTTGGTGATTATGTATATCTTAATCTCCAACCTTATCGTCAAACTTCGGTGGCTCCTAGAAATTCTATGAAACTCTCCCCCAGATATTTTGGTCCTTACCAGGTTCTCGAGAAAATAAGACCCGTGGCTTACAGGTTGGCTCTTCCTGCTGCATCGCAAATCCATGACATTTTCCACGTTAGTTTGCTTCGCAAGCATCTCGGACCAGTGGTTACACCTCCACAGCAATCTCTTTCCTCAACAGATACTCAATCGTTCATTCCCCAGCCTGAAGTAATTCTGGATCGTCGGGTTGTTCAAAGGGGGAAATATTGTCCAAAAAATGAAGTCCTTGTTAAATGGAAAGATGCCCCTGTCGAAGATGCAACATGGAAAGCAACATGGTGTCTTGCTAGAGCTTACCCCGACTTCAACCTTGAGGACAAGGTTTCTGATGGGGGAGGGAATGATATGTGAACTTCATATGGGCTTTAAGTGTCACAACATGCTTGTTACTGTTTCTTTGTTTTTCGTTCATAGAATAAATAGAATATTATTAGCTTCAGTTAGCTACAATCTTTGAGGTTGTTTTGATATTATTGTTGCTATTTTCTTTCCTATGTAGTCGCAGAGACGTTGTTATAAAACTCTATATAGAGAGCCTCATCATGAAAGGGGAGGTATCCATGTTCTTCAATTCTTCTTCAATTTTGCAACTTTCTCCTCTTTCTCTCAACTCAATTATGCAAATCACCTTTTCCTTTAAATTATCTCGTATTAGATATATTTAAGTTATTAACATTAAGATTCATGTGATACTAAAAATAATATATTTTATGAAATATCATATATATATATATATATATATGTGTGTGTGGAGAGAGAAAGAGAATTAGATTTAATTTAAATAAATATATATTATATTATTTTTTATTTTATTTAAAATATATTTAGTCAAACACAATTTTTATTTAGATATAATTATTCATTTGATTAATTATATTTTAAATAAATAAATTAATTACAAAGATTAAATACGAATATAATATAATTATTAATCATTCTTATATTAATAAGATATGATTATTAGGTGTGTTAATTTTTTTTAAAGATCTGAATCTATTTGCTCATATTAAATTCGTATTAATAATTTTATTATGATCTAAATTATCACTTTTATATAGTAGTCAAATTTGTTAAATGGATAAAATAATTTTAACTTATTAATTTAAATATTATTTTTTATTTTTATTATAATTATAGTAATAACTTTTTTAAACTAATATTTTTAAAAGTTAAAATATCATATATTTTTATTTAAATTTATAAATTATACTAACGAATTTGAATTTATATATATATATTTTTAAAAATAATAGATTAAAATATATATTTAATTAAATCTTGGAGATTTAAGCACTATTTAACATTGCTGTTAAGAATGATAAAAAATATTTTTGAGAAGTTAAAAGATATTTTAAGTGTTTAGTAAATTTTTTTCAAATTATTTTCGATAAAATCAATCCCTTTGAAACAATTTTGAAAATCAAAGAAGCCTGTGATTTTTAAATTTTGATTTTAAAAAATAATTTTATCATAATATATATTCAAATATATTTTTATATAAATAATAAAAATATTAAATTAATTTTTAATAAATTAATAAATCCTGTCTCTAATTAGAAAAATATTATTAAAATTAACTACTATTAAATAAAAATAAATAAAATATGATATGATAGAATTAAATGATATATATAGTTGTGTTGTGTGTTTTATATAGGACATAATTAGGTTAAATTACATATACAATTTTACTAAATCGTTAATATATTTAAATTAATTTAAATAAAATTAAAAAACTATTTAAATAACAATTCAAATTTAATTATTGTATATTTCAATAATTTTTTATTTATAATTTTATACAATAATTTTTTTGTGGAAATAACATTTATTCACGTAATATCTATTTCAATTATTTGATTTATTATAATATTTTAACAACATAATTTACTTAATACATATAAATTATTTTTAAATTTTAATAAATATTTAAGTAATTATTTATACAATTAATTTTTTTTAATATAACATCAAAACCTGAATATTTGTAAATAATAGAGGGGTGAATTTATCTCTCGCAAATAGTAGTTATCAATCAACCAACCAGTCTCATTGCCTCAGTTTCTATATTTAGAAAGATTAGGGGTGATAATTTGGGTCACGATATGATTATTCGACACGAATTCGATATAATTAAACGAATTTGGATTTGAAAATTTTGACACGAATAATAAACGGATCGTATTCGTGTCACACGATTAATAATCGTATCGGATTCGAATTTGATCTTTTGAATTCGTTTATTCGTTTAAAACACGATTAAAATATGATTAGTTAATAGAATAATCGTATTTAAATAAATAATTATGTCTAAATGAATAATTATTTAATATAATAATTTTATTTATTTATATTTGATAATTATTTTATATTAAATAAATAATTAGTTAAATAGATTAAATTTTATATTGATTAATTAAATAAATTAAATAGATTGGATTGAGATAATGATCCAATCATATTGTATTATATAACCTATTTAAAAAAATAAATAACACGATTAATAAATGAATGATACGATTATTAAATAGATGATATGATTAATAAATAGATCATATTTAAATTGAGGGTTCTTAACACAATTAATAAATAGATCATATTTAAATAAATACAAAAAAAATATAATAAATTTATTGATACAACATAAATACAATATATTTATTAGAATTAATACCCTTATCAATCATATTATTGCCTTGCGGGGTTTAATAAATTGCTATTATTCCTCCCATCTTATCGGGCACGTGATTCCTCACTCAAAAAGACTAATAATACTTTTCCACTTTTCCCTTTGTTTTTCTTTTAATTTAAAAAATCAATAGGCATTCACAAATAAATAAATAAATAAATAAGAAATGATAACAACGAAGTTCTTCATTGTATACGTTTTCACTTGAAGTCTTGGAAATGATAACTCCCCTTCTTGGATTTTTGCGCTCTATCACCAAAACGACACTGCCAGGGAGTTAGATATGAAGAATACAAATAATTGGCTGTGAGAAATCAAAGATATGACAAAATGTATGTGGGAGATAGAGAGAACAAAGAGATCGTGAGGGAGAGAGGGAAAGAAGGAGAGAAAAGAGAGGGAACAACTAGGAGACGGGGACTCAGCCCCTTTTTTATAAAAATACCTGAGAAATTATCATTTCACCCTTAATGAATGTAAAGAAGAATCTTCCAGAAACGGATAAAATTATCATTTCACATTGATTCGATCGAACGAATTGGGATTCGTTCGAACGAACCATGCCTTCGTTCGAATGAATCGGGAGATTTGTTCGAACAAATACGAATTCGATCGAACAAACTGGGTTTTGATCGAATGAATCTGACACTTTCAAAGTCAGAGAGCTTCTCAATTTTTCGTTCGAACGATCTACATTTTGTTTAAACGAAATAATCGATTCAACCGAACGAATTTGAGACCAAAATTTTCCAAGGAGTTCCTTCAAATTTTGTCCGAACGATCCGCCTTTCGTTCGAACGAAATGTTCTATTCGTTCGGACAAATTGCCCATTTATTCGAATGAATTGCATATTTTCTCCCAAATCCTTCCCTTAGCTAAAAAAAATCATTGGAGTCCCACTCAAAATAAAATTAACATTTAATTTTATTGAGGTTCCTGTGTTCACACCCCCAAAATTTATCTTAGCCAATCAAATTATCGAAATAAGTTACGGAATCATTCTCACTCGCACATGGTGTACGGGATAGATGTAAATACATAAACAATAAAAATATAAAATTATCAATATATCCTCGGGATCTAAACACGGGGCTCACACTTACTTTCTTTGTTCATAGTATTTACTACAATAAACTTTATGCCTCTTAAGTATATAATAATAAAATATAATATAATTACTTAGGCTGAATTTTTTCTTGATCTTATTTTACTATTAAATTTTATTTGATTAAGTAATGATAATTTTGAGAGTTATTAGAGTAGTGAATTTTTTAAATAATTCAATTAAGACTATTGAATACTTAGTTAATTTTTTGATTTTGATATGAGTTAAAAAAATATTTTATTCAACAATAAAAATAAATAAATAATTATATCAAGTTTTACTATTTTATAAAAGTATAAAAGTAAATTACAGTAGATATTATTTAAAAAATAAACATCTACTTTTACATTCAAGCAATAATATTTATAATAAAAAATTTTAAGAAAAAAGTGAGTTTGAGAGTGGGTAAAAGAAGCGTTAATTTACATAATTCTAATGCTTTTTAGAACTTTTTATTTTAGCAATTTTTAGAAATATAGTTAGTGTTTAGTTGATAAATATAAAACACTTATCTATTAATTTATGAAAAACATCTTATTAAATACTAAATATAACCCCGATTGGGGTGGTCTGGGGCTTGGTCGACGATCTGTACCTTGCACTGCGATCCCGGATTTGAACTGTCATGGTTTTATATCGATTAAAGCGTCAAGGGGTAGGTCAGGGGTTTTATCATGCACTTGGTATCATTGTAAGTGATCCCTGCATACGCATCCTATAACTAAGGTCAGGGGCCGTATGATCTACGGTCATATACCTTTTGAGGGTAGATGTCTAGTCCCGTGTCCAGTTAAACGCCACAGTAGTAATAACGGAGTATGTGAGTTTTTATTGTATAAAAAAAATACTAAATATAAAATTATTAGAAGTATTAATTCAATTTTAATAAAAACTTTTTATAAAAAAATATTCAATAAGTCTATTTACATTTTACAAGAGCTAAATTACACTGCATTGCCAAATACACCCTAAATCTATATAAATCATCACTAGACTCAGGGTTTGATTTCTCAACTTGTATATGGCTGCCTGCTACTCCCTACACCGTATGGTCTTGTTTGTCTCTCCTCGTTTCAAACTTGAAGGGATTGGAATCTCATTTGCCAGAAAAGTAGGTTCAGAAAAATAAAAGGGTTTTGTCACGAGACACATTTCCAAATTATCCGTATTGTCTGATTGGACATTCAATCATGCAATTCTCTCTTCTCTTCACTGTCACTATACTTGGAATTAGTCAGCGAATGTATATGGTGTACAGATCATCAATGCACCAACAACAATCAATTTTCTAATACTCTAATTTCTATGCAACATAGTAACGACAAGGATGGTGTATCATGCTTGCTTTTCGCATGAAATTTATTTTATACTATGATTTAGTCTAAGCATGCATTAGTGGGATTGTTTAAAGTACATCACGCATATGTGTTGCACCAATTTTAATTTTAACGATTAATATTGTTTTTTTAATTTTTGCGTATTGATTTAAAATTTTAAACTTAATTTTAACAATTACCGTTGTATTTCAACTTTTATTTCGAACATATCTGATGTAACTTAATTTTAAAAATAAATTTATAACTCTTTTTAAGCTAGTATTTAATATATTAATCTTTTGTTTCTCAACAATTAATTGTAAAATTATAAACAATTGATTGATTATAATATTTTAATACGAAATATTGTTATACAATTACCTTATATTATGTGATCAGTACTTGCTATAAGTAAATTAATATTTAATTACTTCATGCTCAAATCATGGGAGAGTACAATCAAATCGTATAAGAATAATTGTCACAAACTCCCATTTGTTTGCAATTACCAAATCCCAAAATAAATTGTGGGATATATGGCAGTGACTGACAAGTTATATGTCTATTTTTGCTGGCACAAGAGATCTGATAACTTAGGGTTTACAAATTCATGATCATAGAATATGAAGGATGGTCAATAAATTTACAAGAACAACAATATGTACCATTTTCTTTACAGGACGTCGATCAAATGAAAAAATTTTAAGATGATTCCTTTAAGACAATTGGAAGCATGAAGAAATTTACAGTACAAGGCACTTTAAAATTGAAAGAATATTATTACATTAGTCAGTCATTAGTAAGAAATTTCTTATTTTTTATTTGTCATATATTTTATTTTATAATTAGTCAATGAATCGTGGTCTGATTTTTTTCTCATTCATTTAATATAGATAAAATCTCAACTCACATAATTCTTATTGCAGTGCAGATATGATGCCGGTAAAACAAATATTCGCTGGCTAGGTTCTCTGGATTTTCTTGATATAATTGCACTTCTGTACACAATATGATTTATGCTGATAAGCACAAAGTCACCCTCAATTGACAAAAGGAAGAAGAAACTGTTATGGAAATTAATTTTCAAGCTGATTTATGGTCCAATTATCAACCAATTCGTCCAGCCTAACAGCGAAGAGAGACTACTGGAATTCGGTCGTGGAAAACAACAAATTATATTGCATCAACTTCACTGCACTTCATCATTATACCTATCAAGAAAGAAAGATGAACACGTGTTGCTGATTATTCTTCAAATGAGATGCCATAGAAATAATTCATTTACTGGGGGCCATCTCCAATTACTTGCAAAAGTAGGAAGAAAAGTTTTGATTATCACCAGAAGAATTTGTTCATGGAACAACTTTGATGAGGAATTTCACTATCTTGATATTCAATAAACAATGATTAATTACCACAAACAAGATCAAGATCACGAAATTTAATTTAATCAATCATAAATACATGCAAATTTGAGTAATATATGTGAAGAAATACAATAAAATATTAGGGTAAATTCATAGCTCCTAGATTCCTAAAAAAACCCTATGAGCTGCAAAATTGGAATTAGGGCAAATGACAACGTCGGAGCAGTTTATATGTATGTGGTGAATTGTTTTGTTGTGATGATTAAGGGGCACACATGTGAATAGGGGACACAGTAGTGATTTGTTTGTATGAATGAAGACAATAATGCTAGAAAATTGCAACTGCGCGCAATGTAAAATCTGTTTGTTTGTTTATCTATGTGTCATGCATGTATATATGTACATTTGCATATATGTTTGATCTTGTTAACTAGGATGAATTGCTAACGTAATTAATTCCCGATCTTAGCTTATAACTCTATTTCGGTGTTGATAATGACTATGCTCCTGCACCGATCTCGTTAACCAGATAGCAAAATGAGAAAGAATAGCATATAGATCCATATATGTACAACCTAAGAAGGATGGTAATTACTACAACCATACTGCATGTACAACGCGCGAAAGCATCGTTGCTAGAATCATATAAATTTACATTTATTTTAGGTAAATCTCAGAAGAGGAAAGATTTTAAAAAATAAAGCGATTACAACAGGTTCTTCAGGGAGATATGTGTAGCACTAGAACAATAGATAAAAAATTAACGAAGCCTAGAATTTGGAAAATTAGTAAAATTGATAGGATTCATAAGAAAGAAATTATATAACACTGCTATTAGTAAGTACTATAAAGTGCAACCAATATAATATATTTTGTGCAGTCATTATATGTATGTGGCACTACTATTATTACTTTCTGGGTATTATATATGAGAAATATTGAAGGAAAAAATTCTGATTGATTATATTATGATCATATTGCAAAATTGTATGCAAAAAATTAAGGAACATTTTGGAGCAAATTAAACACTTCATTTTGTGATCAACTAAAATATTTAAACAAATTTTAAGATCTAAGATAATAGTATTTACGCTCCCTCTCGCGTTCAAGGCTCATTAATCACAAGCTTGCTAGTTACATCAAACAAAATAGTAATTAGCACATGAAGCAACCACTTCTCTCTCTCTCTCGATCTCTCTCGATAAATTTATAACTCTTAATTAATCATAAAATCAACCTTGCTTGGATACCATGTTTTCGGGATTGTTAATTGTTTGACGAAGATCAATACATGATATGAACCCTTCTACACATCTGCAAATATAATCTTGTGACCAATCAATTACTAGCACATGAAGGAGCTACAAATATCAATTCTGATTGAGCTGGATCTTCCTATTTTCATAGCTAGACAGATTAATGAAAAGTGGTCATTAATGAAGCTGTATATGACAAATTTTACACCCATTTTTTTGGAAGAACAGTAAAGTTAAAAGAATGCAACGTGGAGGGAGGGAGAGAGAGTAAGTTTTCTTCTTGAGGTTATAATTGTACGCGTATAAGGAGTGACAAGAATCTGCTCGTGAAAGAGAGATGGAATTGCAACCAAGTAAAGAGAGAGAATATATTACGAAAGCATCGAAGGAAGTGTCAATGTTTGTCTAGCTGTCAATCCCTCCAAAACCCACTTCTCTTTCTCACGGGGAAATTTTATTATCTCTCTCACTCGCCGTCAACATTTTGTCCCTCTCTCATTCAAATAATATATATATATATATATATATTTTTGTGTGTGTATATATATATCCATCCTTATATATACCTAATTGCACTAGTCCACGGCTTCTCCATTTACTTTAATCGCACTTCGTAATTTTACATAAACTTTACTTCATTACATGGTTATTGTTAAAGTCTTGTTCTTCGGGCTTTAAGTTTGACCCAGGGGGCGGAGGGGTTTTTAAGATACACCTTAATCCTTTGGTTCCTTGGGGAAACCGGCTTATACAGAGAGAGGTTCATAGACATTTTCTTTATACTCTTTTATCTATTAAGAACCCGCAAACTCACGGGATTTTAGAACCTACTCGACGGCCTATCAGACTCCCCAACCACAATTAGAGTATTCGACTCCCCAACCATAATTAGAATACACCACAATTAGAGTATTCGGCCCAACCACGAGGAGAAAGGACCTGGCATCCACCCTAGTTAAATCCCTAGAAAAACCGACTTACATAAAAAGAGATCTACCTTTAGTTATATAGCCCTTTACCACACCTTCCTCATCCAATGTGAGTGTGGTTCTTTCACCCACAAATATTGTCGTCAAACTTTTTGGGTCATAAAATAGATTAAAATGATATCAAAGACAAGATATCATGTTCAGCCATCGAAGTTCTTCATCTCCAAATTCACATGACCTTAAAATCATATCACATTTTACATGAAGAAATCTATTAAGTCTTGTCCTTAAATATTGTTACTAGATTCTTACCTATCAGTTTAAACTTTTGCATCAAGCGATAACTTAACAATTATGGTGTTGGAGCAATGAATGGAAACAAAAATCAAAGGCTACATTTTAAGGGTTGACTTAATTAATATCCTCATAAATTTTGTTACATTATCACTAAACCTCAAAAAAAAGAACTTTGAGGGTAGAAACCTAAAAAAATTACAATTTAAACAACAAATCTAATATTTAATGTGTTTATATATTGATTGTAATGTATTCTACATCGGTTTTAAAAGGAGATTCTTGGACGTTTATATGACCTAAGCAACTCTTCACTCTCAAGTTAACTTTTATAATGGAATATAGGCTCAGGTTCATATCAAATGGTATCAAAATCTAATCTTCACGAGTCGATGGATGCATGCTCTTAACACTTATCCACATGGTCATAGGTGCCCATAATGATGGTTCACTCATGCTTATGTGGGATTCTTGAATGTTTATATGATTTGGACAACCCTTCACCCTTAAGAGTTTTTGTGATAGAATACAGACCCAGATTCATATCATATTGTGTTTTAATTTTTCGAGTAAAAAATTTGAATGAATAATTCTATTTATCATTTAAAAGTGCATCATAAATGATATGACAAGTGAGGTGAGCATGAATAATAAAATTTTATAATTTTAAAATCCATTTATTACACATTTTAATTGTTCAATAATTAAACTAATATAACTTTATTTGTAATTACTTTGGGGATGAACATTATTACTGAATTTGAATGTTCTTCTTATATTGAATTATTACTTAAAAGTTAAATTTTTAGGTCAAATATTATTTCATCATAGTATGTATTAAAATATATTTGTTGTTGTTAAAATGTAACAAAGTCTTGAAATTATTCTGAAGACAATAGTACGTAACAAAGCTTATGTGCTAATTAAGAAAGTAAACCTAGAAGTTAAAAAAGAATCATTGTCCAGAAGGGTCAATTTGGTAAATGAACTACTATCAATGTAATAATTAATTTCGTGTGGGGAAATGGAGGCAATTCATGCAGGAAACAAACAAGATATTGTGTTGGTTTCATGAGCTCATCTTCTCTTTAAAAAACCCGTAAAACTCACGGTGAAAATATGGGCAAAGATTAGAGATCAGATAAGAAAAAGGAAGAACAGGAAGTATGTCTTCCAAGGGAAAAAAGAGAGCAGATTTACACGAGAAGTTGATGGTGCTTCGCGATGCTACCAACTCTAGTGCTGTAATAACCCTAAACCGTTTAAGCACTCCATTTCAGTGGTTTTAATTTTTTCTTAGTTGTAATATTTACATAACTCTCTAGCATAGATTAAACTAGAGACCCTTAAGAAATATACATATATGTGGTTTAGGAGAAGCTGATAGATGAATATAGAACAAGTTTCACCTTCGTTTGGATCCTTGATACTTCATCAGCTGTAATTCAGAAATGGACACCTAGTTGAATTGCATCGTTGATTAAATTGGTTGATAATTTGTTGAATTTGTGTGTTGGACAGATGAACAAAACCTCGATCATAGTAGACGCGTCCAAGTATATAGAGGAGTTGAAGCAGAAAGTAGAAAATCTGAACCAAGAAGTTGGAACCTCAAAAGTTTCAACAGTCCAAAATTCTTTACCTGTGGTGCATATTTACTTCAATTGCGTCCTCTTTTCTTTTCTTCAGTATATATTTACTTCATTACTTATTTCTGTTAATTGTGTTTCAGCAGGTTACAGTTGAAGCCCTAGAAAAGGGTTTCCTTATTAATGTGTATTCAGAAAAGAATTTCTCAGGCTTACTTGTTTCCATACTTGAAGCCTTTGAGGAACTGGGTCTTGATGTGCTCGATGCTAGGGTTTCTTGTTCAGATAGTTTCCAACTCGAAGCTGTTGGAGGAGATGTAAGAAAGCAATTTAAAATTTCGTCCCGTAATTTTGATACCGATAAACTTTTCTCATTCGTAAGATAATTATATAATTCGATCACAACTTATACTCATCTCACAATATATCCCTCAATCCAAAGGTACATATATGCACATTAATTGCAGACACCTACTCCCGAAAAGCATTGTGAAAATTTTGTACTTGTGAACACTATTTCATCTCGTGAGTTGTACAAAAATAGTCTGAACCACACATTTCGGAATTTTAGTCTCAAGTACAGACATAATAATGGGTGGTTCCCATTAGAGATCATCCCTTTCCCTTTTATCTGTATTCCTATTACATTTTTTCAACTCCATTTACATATCCTCCTTTCATGGCCCATATACAGTCCAACCTGGAGAAAATCTTTTGCTTATATTGATTGTTACAAGTTCTTGATTTTACAGAATATTCAAGGAAACTCTGAGGGCATAGATGCTCAAGTAGTGAAAGAAGCAGTATTGCAGGCCATCAACAATGTACAGGACACAGAAGAATGAATAAGCAAATCAAAATGATTGTATTCCATCAAATTTTGCTTCCTCTTGTGCCGATAATTCGGGTCCCTTTGTTGAGTTTAAAAAGATTTAGACTAATGAAGGGAGAGGTGATAATTTCTTCTAAGAAAGAAGCTTTCTCTATATTATTGAATATTGTATTATTTCAATCAGTTTCAGTCTGCCCACTGAATTGATCAAGTAGGTAACTGCTGCTCAGTGAAGAACCGTGTGTGTGTGTGTATATATATATATATAATGCTAGGTTAATTAGAGAAAAAAAAAATTAGTCTCTTTCAAATAAATTTATCAGAGAGGTATCGTAGTTTGACTTCTTCTTCTTGGTCAGGTTCTATGATTTTAACCTTTTGAAAAAGAGAATCAGATATGATTTGAGCCTTTTGGTCAGTTAATAATAAGTATATACGTTCATAAAAGTTGACTACCAGTCTACCATATTTAACATTGCTGATTAACCCTATTTGTCATAAATTAATCTAAATTATGTTTGTTTAATCTTGTTGCTTAGATAGGAAGAAAACTGGAAATTATTATTAAAATAGAGGCAGCAAATCTCGAGGCTGTTGATCATATTAAATAACTAAAAGGAACTATTTTATTTAATATATTGGTAACAATTAGGGCATTCCATATTAATTAATTATTTTTAAATATTTTTATTCTACTAAGTAACAGTATTTGGCTGCTAGTTTGGTGTTCAAATTCAGTGGTACCAGCATCCAAACAGAGGTTTTTAAAAATAAAAAGAGAATAATGCAAATGACAAGTGGACACATGCAGTGCTGTCATGTTATAGAAAATTTACCCTTTTTTTTAAATTTTTTTAAGTAACCTCTGGGCTAATCAAAGCAACTTACAAATCAAGGGTTATTGAAAGCCTCTCGAAGCAAAATAATCCAAAAAAATCAGATGAAACAAACGGAAATAGAAAGTCGAATAGCAAATAGAACTGAGCATTAAAAGAAAATGCTTACAAACTTTCAACAGATGCGATAACTGGGGAAGCATGCGCAGTTTTGAACAGGTACTTTTTAATTTAATGGATGATGGTTGGAATATCCCACCAAGCGAAATCATCACAAAGAAGTCCGATATTTGCTGGTATATCAGCCATCTCAATTATTTTCTCTAAAGTTGTGAGAAAATCGAAAATTCATTGAATCGAGTTGAAAAATGCTGGTAAACCAACTGTTTGTTGAGCAATAACCTAGGAGGCTGGAGAGAGTGTGTTGAAATCGAGTGAATGAGAAGCATAAAGTCAAATAATTGTAAATTCTTTAGCCCATTAACGTCCTTTAACTTAATAACCAAAAGTATGTTTAGTAATATTGATTTTCACTTGATTTTAAAAATAAAATTATAAAACATATTTAATAATATTAATCTATTTTTAATTAATATTTAATGTTTTTAACTTCAATTATATAGCACCTATGAAGCTATAATAATTGTCAAGTCACATTACCTTAATTCCGAGCATGCTTTGAGATAAACTCTATAAGTTCTGCAAAAGAATTAAAATTCAGTGTTAATTAATCTGAATTTACCTAATATTTTTAAAATCTTTGAAATGTATATATTTTTATTTAAGGGAAGGACCAAGGGCTCTTTGTTATTTTGCACTTGTTTTACAAATGTTAATAGTCGTTATATCTAGATATTTTTAATAGCTAATACATGTAATTAATATGTAATTAATTCATTATAATTAATTTACTTATAAAATTTGATTCTAACAATTGAAAATGTCTAAATTTAATGATTATTAATAACTATAAAATAAGTTTAAAAACCTGCTTTCATAATTAAAATTTATTTTTTATTGTATTTTTATTTATTAATTATCAATTACAGAATTTGCTTTATAAAAATTTAAATTAGCATTAAATCCGAATCCTCTGCAAAGAAGGCCGAATTACGCACCTAATGGCATAATGAACCTATCCAGAAACGGACCCATTGCATTGCATTGCGGAAAACCCTCCGCACAATCGCAGCATTACCTTGGCGTTATGATAATTAACTATGATTTTTCTTCAATCCCATTTGATCTTAAGATTCGTCACAAATATACTATTTATCCAAGACTAATAATTAATCTTGTTGTATACTGGTTGTTACTTGTTAGTGCATGAAATAAGACGACGAGCTTACGTAGTAACCTAATCAAGAATATCAGCCCATCGAAAATTCTTGATTCTGAATAAGGCCAACAAGATGAAAACAATGGATTGAATGATTGAAGTGTAATAATTATATGCTTACAAAAATCAACTGCGTTGGAGTTGTAGCTCTTCGAGGTAATACGTGTGTGATCAAAATTCAAACAAGACTAAATTATAAAATATTAATTAAATTTGCATGATATTGGAATTATCATAGAGAGAATCTTAGATTAAAATGATTAAACAATGCTCAAATGAAATATTAAATAGACACGATAATAAGATTCTACGGAGGAACATATCTGATTTATTTTGATGAACGTTGGAGGAATATTTCCCACGATGTAGTTTATACAAGGGTTCTAATTATAAGCAAATACTTGGTAGGTGAGCAGCTATAAATTAAGCCAGTTTTTTTTTTATTTATTTACGTGTCAATTAATTTGGTATAATTATATTTTTGCAACACAATTTTTTTTATTTTCATAATTTTTTATTTTTATAAAAATATAATTAATATAGATAAAATAATATCATCACTCTATCACATTAATTTATATAATTAAATTTGTATAAAAACTTCTATACTTAACACTATTATAAATTATAATATTTCTAATTCTTGGGAAAAAAAGTTTGACAAAATTTTAATTTTACATATAATTTCGGTAATTTAGAAAATTCATTATCCTAATAGTGTCATATAATTATAATTAAAAAATGACATGACGTATCATTTGAGAATATACCATTTTCATTTATGATAAAAGAATAGTCTTAACAGGAAAAAATAATTGATTTTTCTTAAGTAAATTATTGTTAATTTTTCTTTTTTTTTGTACTTGAATTAGTGTTATAGAGGGCTAACACTTCAATTACGTGGTTTCATTGTCCTCTTAAACCCTTTCCGTAACATGCCAAGTTCCATGTCTTATATATAATGGTCTCCTCTCTTCAGCCCAGCCCATTAACCATGAACTAAACGTTCGAAAAAATCAATTGCACCAAGCAAGAATTTTATTTTTTTAACGGGACGATGCAAGAATTAATTAGGTTATTTTTAATAATTTTGGGCGTTTCAAATTTTAATAAAATAATACTAATTTTATAATATGAAATTACAAAGATTAGAGACTTTCATGTAGATGGTGGCTTAAGTGTTATTATCAATATGGAATGGAGAAAATTAACTAAAACTGACCACCTAATGAATTTTAGCCCTTTTCTTTCCTTCTGCCCATTTTTTGTAAAACTTCCTACCTTACTTAAAAGTTTAACAAAGAGACAAAGGTATATAAACGAGTTGCCCCTTCTCATTTCAAATATAAACACGATACAACAGTTATATATTACTATAATGCATTTGTCACATGCTTCTTACGTTCAGGGGCTCTTGGAGATGGTCAAACGGAGACTTGATGCATCCTAGAATAGTTATCGTATCCACGTGACAGCTTCTTTAGTTCAGACATATGTAAATTTTTAAAATACGAATTTGTTGAAAATTAACTTAAATTTCCTTTATAAATATATTTTTTAAAAATTCTATTAATTTATTATGAATTGGTATTTTAAAAATATATATATAAACGTTGGGACATAAGAATTTTTATATATTATTATCATATATTTTATATTTTTTATATTTTTATAAAAATATTTTTTCTAATTTTATATTAATATAAAATTTATGATAATAATATGACACTGTTATATATAATAATGTTTGAGTTCAATCTTCCAACCTACATCGATACTTGATAGAAATATCTATCAAGTATTGATACTTAGGCAAAAATATCGATATTTTAATAAAAATATCTATATTTTCTAAACAAAACCTATATCGATATGCTTTTAAATATAGGGAATAAATATTTAACCCAGAAAATAAACATTTTATCCATTTTTAAAACCTTTTCTCTTTAAATCTTTTAAGGGCAATTCTATCATTTTCCTAAGCTATATAGATAGATAGATAGATAGATATAAGGACTGGATTTCTTATTTTCTTCTCCCTTCCCTCTCCCTCCCTGATGATTTCCCCTTTTTGTTGCCATTTTTGCGTCCTCTCCATTGCTTTCCGATTTCTTCATTTTCTTCGCCATTTAAATTATTATTTTTTAAATAAATCATTTATACTCATCATTCTCTACAATATACAAGTTTCATTTTATCAATTTGGCAAAGATTTAAGCTTAGAGAATGTTTAGACCATTATTCACGTATTTGGAGATTTCTTCAAATTTCATCAATTAAAGCTTTATAAGGTTAGAATTAACCCTTTGATGAGTTTATTAATACTTTATAGTCTTAATTGTATTATTTGTTAATGAATTTCGATATTAGGATTTATTATTCATCATAGAGGTTTAACTCTAATTATAAAAATTTAACTTAAATTGAGTTAATTAGAACATAGAGTTTTTATAATTATAATTACAATGTTGAAATTACAAATTCAGAATATTGGACATATTGTACATAACTGAATAATCAAATCAAATTATAAATGAACCGTGCTTATTTTTATCCAAAATCAAAGACATAAAATCATCAAACTAGCCTCCAAGGCCTCCTATATACAAAAAACACAAATAGATCATTTTTTTATATAATATTTAAATCATAAAACATTAATCATTAAACAATTTTCTAACGTCCTATATATTTAAAAATATTTAAGTTTAAATCATTCAAAAAGATTTAAAAAGAAAAGTAAAAGAAATATTGTGTCGAGAGGGTGTGCACTCTTTTACTATTCCTCACTTTATTTAGATTCTTTTCTAGCTTGATTACAAAGAAGGAGAGGGAGGAGAAATAGGATAAAAGAAAAATGGGCGAGGAAAAATGAATGTTTCCTTTACTATTTGGTATATATATAGTATTACATAATTATGAAAGTACCTATAAGTGTATAAAAGAAAGAAAATTCTAAAAAAGTCGAAAATGTTATTTTATTAGGTTTTTCGAATGGTTCAATCAAAGAATCCTCGTTTTTCTCGGATTCTTCTCTGGATTCTTTTCTAATTTGATTACAGAGGAGGAGAGGCAGAGAAATGGGATGAAAGAAAAATGGGTAAGGAAAAATGAATGTTTCTTTACTATTTGGCATTTCTCTCTCTCTCTCTCTCTCTCTCTCTCTCTCTCTCTCTCTATCTATCTATCTATCTATCTATCTATATATATATATATATATATATATATATATATATAATTACATAATTATGAAAGTGTCTATAAATATATAAAAGAAAGAAAATTCTAAAAAGGATGAAAATGTTATTTAATTAGGTTTTTTGAACAATTCAATTAAATGAATCGATCAATTAATTTAGTCGAATTGATTTGATCAAACGAATAAACTAATTTGTTCAAGTAAAATTTTTATGACTTTCAAAAATATTTCACCCATTTTATTCAGTCGAACGAATTAGTTTGTTCGAAAGATTCATTCGATCGAATTTTTTAGCTCTCTCTATCTCATTTTAGGTTCTAACTTCATTTAGCCAAATTAGTAACTTTGTTCCACCAAACCAATTTATTTGAATAAATTCTTTAATTTCTTTGATTGAATGTCTTTTTTCAAAAAAAAATTTCTAAAACCTGAGTTTTCTTTTTTGTTTCCAACATCGTTTCTAACTCATCCAATATCCATTTTGACTCCATTTTCTTTCTATTCTACAATCTCTCTACTTTCTTTAAGTATCAAACCTCAATTAGTGAAAACTTTATTCTAAATCTCGAGTTCGTGTCAAAACCTAAAATAGAACCTTTCTGTTCTTAACTCTTGTTTATTAAATTCTTTTCCAACTTATATACTGAATCTCATTATAGTGTTGACTATGCATTAACTATCTTTGAACATACATTTTAAAAAGAATAACAAAAATATCCTTACAATATAAATATGATCAAAATACCTTTAATTAAATAAATAGAGTATTACAAAAAATTTTATTTTCGAAAATTTTTATATGAAACTAGTATTGTAACCTCCTGAGAGTGTTTTATTTTTCTTTGTTTGAAATAAATCAAGCTTCTTTATGATATATAGTATTGTTAGTGTATAAAGTATTAAATCATAAATAGTTTAATGTTGAGACTCAAATTTATTTGCTTAAATAAGTCTAAGATTTAAACTTATTGAAATAAATTTTTTTATTCTTTAATTAAATCCGTATGGTTTAGTTTGATTTGATTCAATCATATCAAATTGAATCGAATTTTAACTTTAGCCTAATAAAAATTCAGAAATTTTTTCTTTATTAATTCAATTAAATTGCACTAGATTGAATTTTATTTTAAATTTTTTACTAGTTATATAATTTTATGATTATTATTATTATTTAGATTTTCTCGAAACTAATTTTTGCTTTCCATATAATATTAACCATTTATTTAAAAATAATTTATTTGCTTTCGTTGTAATTTTAATTAAGACTAATGCTAGAATTACAAATAATTTATATAAACTATTATGTACAAATTGATAGAGTAAGATAATATTAATTTCTACATAGTCTATATTATTTATTTTTATTAATTGTTATAATTTTATATTTTTATTAATTAATATTATCATACCACGATGCTAATTTTTATCGTATGTCTTAATTTATCTAACATCAATACTACTAATTTATGTGGATGGGTTCACTGAAACAATAATTATATAAAAATAATAGTCTAAGGCCCAAGGAATAAATGAATCCAAGCAAAAACAAAGCCAACTCAAGGTCCAAAGCTATGAAAATCCATGATAAGAAAATTTCTTATAATTCTTGAAGATAAATAAATAATAAAATTAGGGAAGAAAATACTGTAAAAACCGTTGGACATCTCAATTCTAAATTTATCCACAAAAAATAAAGCAAATTTATTATTTTCACTATCAATGTGTTTGTGATTTAGATAGTTTAATTAAAATATCTAATTGAAATTTGTGGGATAAATCCTCTCCAATCCCATAAATTTTACGATTAAAAATATATATCCTTTTAAACAATTTACTAAACATGTATTTGTTATACTAGCTATTGAAAATACGTTAATTTATTAAATTTGATGATATGACATATTTTCGACTGTTTGAATTCATACACTTGATATACCAAAATTTTTCCCGAGTCTCTTATATATTATTAATTTTACCT
Source organism: Trichilia minutiflora (assembly GCA_035590515.1). NCBI lineage: Eukaryota > Viridiplantae > Streptophyta > Magnoliopsida > Sapindales > Meliaceae > Trichilia > Trichilia minutiflora. Next base: position 892,469 of record JAVXUL010000004.1, on the reverse strand, counting down.
GTGGCTACCCTATTAATTCTATTATTGGTCGTGCCGTGGACCTTAATTCTTTTCATTTGCAGCCTCATTGAGAAAAAAAATAAATGAGGAACAATCTTTTGAAATTAACATTGATGCTTACTTGAACAATTTGTTGAGACGAAATTTGCTTTAGAATTTGGACTAGCAGTTGGCCAGTTGTTCATTGGTGGTTCTACGAAGTACGAACTCCATAGCGAAAATGGTGAAAATGGGAAATCTCAGCCCACTTACGGGCGTGCAGAGTTAATTAATTGAGTTTAGCCCATACCCATTAAACATTATTTTCATTTTTTGGTGCTGGTTGGTGAAAATATTTAAACTTATAAGTAAGAAAGAAGAAAAGTCTACCGTAATAATAATTATTATAAAGGTTATTTTTAGAAATCTAATCTAAGGTTTATGGTAATAACATTTTGTAGAACATCCTCTTTGAATAGTATTTTCATCTATTTGACGTTAGTTGACTAACTAAGGTTATTAAAATATTCAAAACAACCTCACTTTTTAATTTGCTTTTATTTATATTTTTTTCTTTTTGTGAACTAATAATTTTTAATAAATTAATTATTTTGATTTAAAGTATATTTATTAAAATTATTAGCTAATCATTATAATTACTTCTATCAACTATCAAAGAAAATTAAAAACACTCTTATCTATAACACAAAAAAATTATTTTTATTTAATATATAAAATAAAAATATTTTTCAATGTTATTAATATATTCTTAATTTTTATTTATATTGTTATTTTTTGTGAGTTAATAATTTTTTATTAAAATTATTTTAAATATTGTTTTATTAAAATATATTATTTACTAAAATTATTAGCTCACAAAAAAATAACAATATGAATAAGAAAAAAAGTAAAAAGTAAATTATTTGAATGTTTTAATGATTTTAGTTAGTTAACTAACGGTTAAATGAAGGGAAACATTGTAATAGAAGTTTAAATGAATTTAATGAGATGAATTATAGGTTTATAGAGGTTGTCATTGTAAGCCCCAAAATAATTATTTTAAATTTTTAATATAAATAATTATTATTTTTGCTTAAATTCCATTATATAAAAAGACTAGAGATGTTCATTCCATACAGAGATGTTGACTTGGTGCTAGACCTGTCAAACGGATCGGGCCGACTCGATTCGGTTCGGCCCACTGCGGACCGGCACTTAAACGGATCGAGCTGAGTCGATCCACTTATTATGCGGACCAATATTTTGCTGGTCCTAACCCGACCCGCGAATTAACGAGCCTAAACGAGCCGGTCCGCGGACCGACTTTAAAAATTTTTAATTTAAAAAAATATATAAAATACACTAATTACTAGTAAATACAATATGTTA
>JAVXUL010000004.1:870842-891001 GCA_035590515.1 Trichilia minutiflora | reverse complement strand
ATATTGTCAACCTACATATATCATCATATGATATCATTAGGTAGCAACTAGTATGCTTACTATATGATATAGTTGCCTAATCTATATCACGTACGTAAGAAACTCTTTGATAAGTTCATTTAACAATTAAAGGAAAATCTTTGGACTATTCACATGCATTCTTTATATATGAGCATACCAATATAAAGGAAACAGCTAATGTATGCGAATAAAGAATAATTCTTTCATTGAAAAACATAAGTTAATACAATATCACTAGCCTTAAAATCAACAACACAAATGGTTTTTAGGGCATACACTAACAGTTAGAATGCTAAAAATAAGATTTTAAAAAATTTAGATAGATGTAAACAGTAACTGGATGACTATTTTGACGAGGGTGTAGGGTTTACTTCGTAAAATCATGAAACCAAGTCAAAATATGCTAGTTGGGCTATAATATGGGTTCATAGTAATGAGAATTTGGATAATCGATCGAATAATGAGGATTAAGCTAATTTTGCGTATCAACCAATTTTAGAAACCTGGGTTGGCATTCATTACACGCATACGAGTTTCATTCGAGGTTTAGAAATGTATAATGATATGTTTTAATATATGTGTTTAGGCGATGGTGTGCAAATGAGGAATCCGTATGACGTACCGAAGAACGAGGGGAACTAGGGAGTGTATACCCTCCCTAAACAATGAGTAAACTATTTTTATTTTATTATTTTATTTAAAACTCGTTTTGGTTTTAATTATAATAACGTGCAAGTATTTTATAAGTGGTTATACATATTACTTCCGTTTATGTGAAAATGTGTATATACGAATATGTTTTTATATGATTTTGAAATGAGATATGATTTATATGATGGATTGGATTTGCTTGAGATATATATATATTTTACATGAATGATATGTTTATGCCTTGATGATGACTATATGGATTTTGATTTGCATATTTGTGATGTCTATCATGAGGGCCAGGATACTATTGATGATGAGGGTCTGTATGTTTACAGTAGTTACTGATAGTAGCCTAGGATCGGCCTGAGGAGAAAGATTGCCTAGGTGAGTGGAGACCTCACAGATAGGAGAGATATATGGTGTATATTATTATCATGAGTGGTGATTTGACTACCTATGAGTTTCGTCGGATTAATTACGAATGTCACCACGTGGTTAATTCGAGGCGAACATCAGTGATGGGCATATTTTACGAGAAATCATGTATATTTTACTCTTTGCATAAAAATTAAACTTTTATAAACATAGCACTGTTTTATTTACATATAAAACCCATTGATGGTCTCGGGATACCTAAGGCTAGGAAAATCGTCTGGAAAGAGAGCCAGCCCGATGATTTTTGATATATTTTTTGAGGTTTTAAACTAAAAAAAAATATTTTCAAATCAAGTTGCTTTATGATATGTTTAATATATGTTTTTCTAATTCATATCAATATGCTATTTATTTAATCAATTCTTTAGTTCACTCATAGAGTATACTTCCGTATACTCACCTCTCTCACTCTCTAGTTTTAGGGTAGACAAGAAGATAGGCATTTTAGTCGGGTGGTGATCGCTCCAAGTGTTAAGGGTATCAGGTAAACTTTTGATATCGACTCATTTAGATCAGATTATAGTCCAATGGGTTTACCTTTACAAATTTGAAATGTTTTTTATTCATTTTTCTATGGATTGTAAAAGAATTTGTAAATTTTGTTTGAATTATATTTTGGATGGTTCAACTCCACAGAATTTTATTTGGATGATCATTTTATGAAATGATTTGTATATATATATTTGAAGTGTTTGGGATTTGATTGAGAAATTCATTTTGAAGTTTGGGTGTTTAGTTGGAACTGTATAGGAAGTGTCGCATAAATAGTTTTGAAAAACAGGTTTTGTAAATGCCTTACAGGCTCTCAGGACATATTCTATGTGATTGAATATACCTTGGGAGCCTGTGGCTGTTGTCACGTGTGGAACCCACGGATTGGGATGTGATAATTTTATTGGGAGTCTCAGAACACAGAATTTTACTATTTTTGAAAAATTTCCTAGTGGACTAAGTGAGTCGAGTCATAGGAAGCATCACCACCAAGATAATTATGTGCGATTAAATTCTGTGTTCTTTTGTAACTAACATGTCTTCGAGACCTAGACGAGGTCGAGGGAGATCGCGAAGAGAGATTTTATCCGATGCCGAAGAAGAGGCTACATTGTATATGCCTTAACCTGAACCCGAGGAACAACATGAACCTTCTTCGCCTTAATACCAATAACCGGACATGGGAATGCCTCCTCCTACGACTCCTGAGCAATGGGATGCCTTTATGGCTTATTGGAATGCTCAAGCTACTGAAGCATCCAGATCAGCTGCAAAATTATCCAAGCTAATTAAACAGATTTGATAATTGGAAAGTGTGCCATTTGAAGGTACCACCGATACGACAGTAGCTAGCCAATAGTTTAGAAAATTGGATGGTGACTTGAACGACATCGAGCTTGAGGATAAATACAAGTTAAAGGTGGCTATCCGATTGTTAGAAAGTAGTGCTGCCACTTGGTAGGCGAATGTACAAACGAGAGCCTCAGCATAACTGACTTGGGATAACTTTATGCAAGAATTCTGAGATCAGTATTTTAATCATTTCCACTGTAACTAGAAGAAGCAGAAGTTTCTCTTATTGAAACAGATGGGTAAGACAATGACAGAGTATGAGACCCAATTGAGAGAATTGGTGGAGTTTGTATCGGAGTTTACTAATGAAGAGAGCTTGTGTGCCAAATTTGAAGAGGGTTTAAATTTCGAGATACGTAAGAGGATGTCACTATCAAAAATCAGGGGTATAAAGAGATGATTCAGGTGGCTCTCCTAGTAGAGAAGTTAGCCGGAGAAAGAAGGTCGAGGAGTTAGTTTCAAAAAAGAAGAGATTTGAGTATACAGGTTGGTTCTCCATCCAAGAAGAGTCATAGTAGTAGCTTATCCAGTGGTACCTCTGCTATTAGTCCTATAAGTATTTCTTCACATTCTCCTCAAAGTCAAGGACACTCGAGATTTAGTTCATCAACTCAAGGACAAACTCAAGGATTGAGGCAAAGTTAGAATATAGATAGGTGTGCTTAATGGAGGCCTGTGTTTATAGTCATATGTATGCCACCATTGTGGAGAGATAGGGCACATAAAGAGGTTATGTCCTAAATTAGGTAAAATGGAGATAGATGGTCAGACAAGTCAGCATTACTCACACTACCACTAGCAGCCACCAATCGATCAGGTAGCAACTTCTACAAGTAGAAGATTAGGAGCGAGCAGTTCATCTACAGCATCCTGAGGTACTCAGAGAACTTGAGATAGAGTCCATACTAGGGTATTGCCTTGAATCAGGAGCAGGCTCAGATAAACCCAGATGTGGTGATCGGTATGGTTATGATTTTCAACCAACCTGTATATATGTTAATAGATTTGAGTTCTAATAGATCTTTTATAAATATTACTTTAATGCCTCATGCTAGTAACCCATTGTCACTCCTAGATCAAGAGATAATAATTCATACCACTCTAGGTCAGAAGTTGTTGAGAAAGACTATGTTTAGAGATTGTATTATGATTGTAAATAGAGTTGAGTTGGTGGCGGATTTAATTCCTTTGAGAATGGAAGATATTGATGCGATATTGGGGATGGATTAGTTATCAAGACATCGAGCAATAATAGATTGCTTCGCCAAGCAAGGTGTATTCAGAAAACCAGGGGAATTAGAGTTAGTCTTCGCAGGTAAGCAGAATATTTTATCTAGTAGCATAATTTATGCTATAGAAACTCAGAAATTAATAAGGAAAGGGTGCCAAGGGTATTTGGTGCATGTTATAGATACGACTGCCTCTGAGTACTCAATTGACCAAGTTTAAGTGGTGAGAGAGTTCTTAGATGTGTTTTCGAATGAGTTACAAAGAATACCACCACAACGGAAATTTGATTTCAGCATTGACTTGGTTCCCAGTATTATACCAATATCGATACCGCCTTATCGGATGGCGCCAGTTAAACTCAAAGAATTAAAGGTACAGTTTCAGGAATTGATTAATAAAGGTTTCATCCGACCTAGCATGTCACCTTGGGGTTTGCCGGTGTTGTTTGTTAAGAAGAAGGATAAGACTCTACGGTTGTGTATAGGCTATTGATAGTTGAATCGGGTCATCATTCAGAATAAATACCCACTGCCTAGGATCGATGATTTGTTTGATCAGTTACAGGGAGCGAGTGTATTCTCAAAGATTGATTTAAGATAAGGGTATTATAAACTGCAAATTAAGGAGAGCGATGTAGCCAAGACAGTCTTTCGAACACGCTATGGTTATTATGAGTTCTTTGTAATGCCGTTTAGGTTAACTAATATCCCTGATGCATTCATGAACCTCATGAATTGAGTATTTTATCTGTACCTTGATAAATTTGTGATTGTCTTCATTGACGACATATTGATTTACTCGAGGATCAAGAAAGAACATGCCCAACATCTACAGATTATACTGCAGACACTGAGAAAAAGAAAGTTGTATGCCAAATTTTCAAAATGTAAGTTTTGGCTTCGAGAAATGGTATTCTTAGGACATGTAGTCTCAAGAGAAGGAATCTTTGTTAATCCCCATAAGGTCGAAGCTATTGTACAACGGGAAAGGCCTAAGAACGTTACTGAAATCAGAAGTTTCTTGGGATTAGTAGGTTACTATAGAAAGTTTGTTAAAAACTTTTCTTTGATAGCTGCTCTATTGACACAATTAACGAGAAAAGATATTAAGTTCGAATGAGATGAGAAATATGAGCATAACTTTTAAGAATTGAAGAGTCACCTTACCTCCGCTCCAGTGTTAACATTACCTATCCCTAGGAAGGGATATTTGGTTTTCAGTGATGCCTCCAAGCAAAGGCTAAGCTGTGTATTGATGCAGAATGGAAACATAATTGCCTATTCTTCAAGACAGCTCAAGAAGCATGAGGAGAATTATCCGACCTATGATCTAGAATTGACAACAGTTGTTTTCGTTATGAAGATTTGGAGATATTACTTATACGGAGAGAAATGTTAGATTTTCATCGATCACTAGAGTTTGAAGTATTTGCTCACACAGAGAGAACTGAACCTGAGACAAAGAAGATGGATTGAACTAATCAAAGATTATGATTTGGTGATTGACTATCATCTGAGGAAGGCCAATGTAGTGGCATACGCTTTAAGTAGGAAGTCTTCAGTAACAGTGGCGTATGTTTGATCAGTATACCTTATATTATTACTAGAATTTAAGAACATGCGAGTGATATTAGAGTATGGTCAAGATGGCTCGATGCTAGCCAATTTTATTGTAAGACCGACACTGAGAAAACAAATAAAAAAAGGAATATACAGGATCCAGAATTAGTGAAAGTCTACTAGAGAATCATGAATGGTGATGCGAGAGAATTCTATATTTCTTATGATAAAATTTTAACATTTAGAGGTAGGATATGTGTACCCTCAGATGATGAACTGAGGAAGGCAATCTTAGAAGAAGCTTACTGTTCGGCCTTTACAATGCATCTTGGTAGCATAAACATGTACAGAACCATTCGAGAGAACTATTGATGGTCTGGAATAAAGAAAGACATAGTAAGTTTTTTGCCAGATGTATGACGTGTCAGCAGATTAAGGCTGAACATTAGAAGCCAACAGGAATGCTCCAACCACTACCCATACCAGAGTGAAAATGAGAACACATCACCATGGATTTTGTGGTAGGACTGTCACGTACTCCATCTGGATATGATACAATATGTGTGATCATAGACAGGTTGACTAAGTCTGCACACTTCTTGTCTATCAAAACTAAGTATCCAATTGAGAAGTTAACAAAGTTGTATATGACAAAGATTGTCAGGTTGTATGACATACCAATGATAATAGTATCAGATCGAGATCCTCGATTTACATCTCGATTCTGACTTAGTCTTCAGAGAGCCATAGGTACAAGATTGAACTTTAGCTCAGCACTTCACCCTCAGACAGATGGACAATCAGAAAGAACCATCCAGATACTGAAAGATATACTGAGAGGGTATGTATTAGAGTTTTCAGGAAGTTGGGATCGATATCTATCACTGGCTGAATTTGTCTACAACAATAATTATCAATCCAGTATAGGAATGGCACTATATGAAGCTCTTTATAGAAGAAGCTGTAAGACCCCTCTATGTTGGGATGAAGTGGGTGAAAGGAAATTAGATAGTGTAGAGTTAAATGAAACCACTACTGAGAAAGTGAAGATTATCCAAGAGAGATTAAAAATAGCTCAAAACAGACAGAAGTTATACTCAGATAATAGGAGAAGAGATTTAGAGTTTGATATGTACGAGCAGGTATTTTTGAAGGTGTCACCCTAGAAGGGGGTAATTCGATTTCAGAATCGAAGAAAGTTTTACCCAAGATTGATTGGACCTTTCATAATTAACGAGAAAATCTGTTTAGTAGCATACAGATTGGAGCTACAGCCAGATATGTAAAGGATTCATGATGTTTATAATGTGTCCATATTGAAGAAGTATGCTCCGAACCCCTCTCATATTATCAAATTACCTCCTCTTGATTTAAGAGAAGATTTAAAATATGAGGTGCATTCAATGGTTATCCTTGATCACTAAGAGCGGATGTTGAGGCGTAAAACCATCCTTATGATAAAAGTTTTGTGGAGGAGTGATATTGTTGAGGAAATGACTTGAGAATCCGAGTTTCAAATGCAATGTTAGTATCCTCACCTTTTCCAATACTAAGGTACATTGAATTTTGGGGATCAAATTCTTTTAAGGGGTTAGATTTGTGAGCCCCGTGCCTAAATCCCAAGAGCATATTGATAATTTTATATTTTTATTGTACGTGTAATTGTGTTCGTATCGTGTATAGTTGACACACCATCATGACTGTATAATTATTTTGAGGATTCAAGGTGGTTAAGATAGAGTTTTGGGATCATAAACGCAGGGACCTTAACGTAATTAAATGTTAATTTTATTTAAGTAGGACCCCAATGATATTTTTCAAATTTACGGAGGACTCAAATAAAATTTTCTATTTTTGACGGGTTCAAACAATCGAATAGCGTGATCATTTGACCGATATTTTAGAGACTCCTTGAAAAAATTTATGACTTTGGATTTGCTCGAATGAATGGAAGATTTGTTCGATTAAATAAGCTATTCGATCAGCCAAAATGTTTGGTTCGTCCGAACGAAATGGAATTCGTTCGACTAAAAAAATGGAAGTCCCTTAACTTTTTAGAGTGTCGAAGGATTGGTTTGAATGACTCCTGGTCTGTTTGACCGAAGTAGGCAGTTCCTTCGATCGAACAATCGTGAAAAGATGATTTTGTCCTCATTCTAGAAGCTTCTTCTTTATATTTCTTAAGGGCAAAATGATAATTTTATCCTCTTATTATAAATATAGGGGCTGAGGCCCAATTGTTCACGTTTCTTTCTCTTTTCTCTCCTTCCTCTCCTTCCCTCCCTCTCATTCTCATGTTCTCCCTGCTCTCTCTCTATCTTTTACTCATATTTTTGCTACATTTTCGATTTCTCATCACTATTCACCCACATTCCCCATTTCTAACTTGTTTGAACCATTAATTTGACGTTAGAAGCCCGAAAAATGAATATAGGGAGCTAGGGTTTCGGAAGACGATTTAGGGCTTTCCATGTTCTACGCGAAATCGAAGCAAGCCAATGGTTCTACGAGGTTAGCTACATCATTTCTAATCTATCTGCGTTTTTCATTTTGCGTTTTATCAATTTTCAAGCATATGGGTTTTACTATTTATCTAGGGGGATTTTCGCTAGATTTATCGCATACATATAGGTTTTATGCGTTAGATAGGTTGTAGTGAGATTGGGTAAGTCATTAGGATGCTAAAAACGAGATTTCAGAAAATTTAGATAGATATAAATATTAATTGGATTACTATTTCAATGAGGGTGTGCGGTTCATTTCTCAAAATCATGAAACCGAGTCGAAATACACTAGTTGGGCTATAATGTGGGTTCGTAGTAATGAGAATTTGGATAATTGATCGAATAACAAGGATTAAGCCAATTTCGCATATCAATCGATTTTAGAAACCCGAGTTAGCATTCATTACACGCATATGAGTTTCATTCGAGGTTTAAAAATATATAATGATATGTTTTGATATATGTGTTTAGGCGATAGTGCACGAACGAGGAATCCGCGTGACGTGTCAAGAAACGAGGAGAATTAGAGAGTGTATACTCTCCTTAAATAGTGACTGGACTATTTTTATTTTGTTATTTTATTTAAAACACGTTTTTCTTTTGATTATAATGACGTGTAAGTATTTTATAAGTGGTTATGCATATTACTTCCATTTATGTGAAAATGTGTATAGACGAATATGTTTTCATATGATTTTGAAATGAGATACGATTTATGATGGATTGGATTTGCTTGATATATATATATATATTTTACATGAATGATGGCCATGGAACAAATTATGATATATTGCCTTGATGATGACTATGTGGATTTTGATTTGCATATTTATAATGTCGGTTATGAGGGTTGGGATACTATTGATAATGAGGGCCATGAGGGCCTGTATGTTCACAGTAGCTACTGATAGTAGCCTGAGGTCGATCTGAGGAGAGATATCGCCTAGGTGAGTGGAGACCTCACAAGTAGGGGAGATGTATGGTGCATATTATTATCATGAGTGATGATTTAACCACCTGTAAGTCTCGTCGGATTAGTCACAGATGTCACCATATGGCTAATTCGAGATGAACATTAGTGGTGGGCATATTTTATAAGAAATCATGCATATTTTACTTTTTGCATAAAAATTAAACTTTTATGATAATAGCACTGTTTTATTTGCATATAAAATCCACTGACAGTCTCGGGAGACCCAGGGCTAGGAAAATTGTCAGGAAAGGGAGCCAGTCCGATGATTTTTGATATATGTTTTGAGATTTTCAAACTAAAAAAAATATTTTTAAATCAAGTTGCTTTATGATGTGTTTAATCTATATTTTTCTAATTCAGATTGATATGCTATTTATTTAATCAATTCTTTAATTCACTCATGGAGTATACTTCCGTATACTTACCCCCCTTACTCTCTAATTTCAGGGTAGACAAGAAGATACGCATTTTAGTCAGGTAGTGATTGCTCCAGGTGTTAAGGGTATCAGGTATACTTTTGAGATCGACTGACTTAGATCAGATTGTAGTCCACTGGGTTTACCTTTACAAATTTGAAATGTTGTTTATTCATTTTTCTATGGATTGTAAAAAATTTATAAATTTTGTTTGAATTATATTTTAGATAGATCGACTCCAAAGAATTTTATTTGGATGATTATTTTATGAAATGATTTGTATATATATATTTTGAAGTGTTTGAGATTTGATTGAGAAATTCATTTTGAAGTTTGGTTGTTTGGTTGAAACTGTATTGGAAGTATCGCATTAATGTTTTTGAAAAACAGGTTTTGTAAAGGCCTTATAGGCTCTCAGGACATATTTTATATGATTGAATATACCTCAAGAGTCTGTGGCGGTTGTCACGTATGGGACCCACGAGTTGGGATATGATAATTAAAGCAAGCAAAATACGAACGGAGCTATACTTAACCACAAGTGAAAACACTTCATTAAAATCAATACTATGTATCTGGTTGTAGCTCTTTGCAACTAATCTTACTTTATACTATTATCTTCAACCCCTAGAATACTTATTTTTTCTTGAAGATCGATTCACAAACAACAATCTTCTTTTCTAAAGGTGGCTTTATAAGAACCCAAATTTTATTTTTATGGAGAGATTTAATTTTGTCATTCATTGTCATTAACTATTTATATAAATCATAACAAAAAACTACTTCTAAGTAGGTAGAAGGTTCACCAACTTTATTAGTTTCTTTTGCAATTGTCAAAGCATATACGACCATATCTACATATTTTGATGGTGATCGAATCTCCCTCTTTAGTCTATCTTTGGCTATGGAATATTACTCTTTGTTTGGATTATCTTCTGAAAATTTATGTATCTCTACTAGATCTAACTATGTTATAGAGGAACTTAATTGAAAAAGTATAGAACTGTTGATTTCTATCTCCACGTTCTTCTATATACATTCTTACTTGAATCATAAATATCAGAATACTTCTTTTCTAAGGATAATATAGACAACTAATCGAATGTAACATCTCTACTAATATAAATTTAGAAATTTAGGATTCGGACACCATAGTCTATATTCTTTTACTTCAGGAGTATACCAAAAAAAAAACGCATTGTTAACTTTATACTCTAATTTTTCTTCATTCACATGCATGTATACTGGACACCTAAAAATTTTTAAACCAGAGTAATTTACAAGAGTACCTGACCAAACTTTCTTAAGAGTTTTAAAATTAATAGCTACGAAGATGCACGATTAATAATATGACAAGCAATAAAGATCGCCTTTTTTCAAAAATCTTTTGTCAAACCTGCATTAAAGATTATATAATGAGCTTTTTTTAAAAGAGTTTTGTTCATCTACTCTACTATACCATTCTGTTGAATATATGGTGTCGAATAATTTCTTTATTTTTGTAAAATTCATTGAGTTCACCTTCACAAATTTTAAGCCATTATCTGTTCTAAACTATTTGATCTATCTTTCTGTCTGTTTCTTAATCATAACTTTCTATTGTTTGAAGGTAAAAAAAACATCAATTTTTCTGCTTTAAAAAATAAACCTAAACCTTCTTTGAATAATCATTAATGAAAGTCAACATATATATGATACCACCCTTAGACAGAATACGTAAAGGTTTTCAAAGATCTGAATAAATATAATCTAAAGTACCTTTTATCCAATAAATTATTGGTGAATTAAAGCTAACTCTTTTCTGCTTTCTAAAAATACATTGCACACATAACTCCATCGGTCCAGTACTTTGCCCATAAAGAAGACCTCTTTTACTTAATATAGCTAAACCTTTTCACTTATATGCCTTAACCGCATGTGCCATAATTTGGTGATATCAAAACCAGATAAAGATGATATAGAGACTGTAAGAAAACTTGTAACTAAAGATCCTTTTAAGATATACAAACTACAAAACCTGCAAGCTTTCATAATCACAAGAAAACTTTTACTAACTTTTTAAATCTCACTTTCAGCTGAATACTTGAACCTAAATGCCTCTAGAGTGCCTAAAGGGATGAGATTTTTTTAAATTAGGAACATATCTACCATCAGTAAGCATTCTCAAAATATTATCATGCATTTTATTGTATTGTACCCTTACCTATAACATTGCAAACAATATTGTTACCCATCAAAATAATTCCATCATTACAAGATTCATAAGTGGATAATAAATTCCTATTAGGACATATATGATAAGAACAACAGGAATCTAAAATCCATTCATTCTTAGACCTTGTTCTATCATCAGTCACAAAGAAAATATTTTTACTACTCTCATCTGTTACAATACTAGCTTCAGCGTTTTTATTATTTTTCTAAACAGTTTTCTTCTTATACTTTTCTTTATTCTTCAACTTAAAACATTAAGAGTTAATATGTCTTTTTTTTGTGACAGTAATTATACTTTAAATCCTTATGTCTGAATTTAGATCTAATTTTAAATTTTTTATTTTCGAAGTCTCTCTTTTCTGATCTACCCCTAACAATTAAGCCTTTCGTCTGGCTCTCACTACTTTTTTTTAGTTATATCCCTATCAATCTATTCTTTAAATTTCAAAGCAGATTTAATTTTTTGATACGAAATTGTATCCTTTTCATAAATCTTAGTATCACGAAAATACTTAAAAGGACTAAGAAAGAGAATATAATAATAATAGACCTAATCTTCGTCATCAATTTTGACATCTATATTTACCAAATCTATAACAATAGAATTAAATTTCTCAAGATGTGAGAGTATAAATGTACCTTCTGTCATTCGAAATTATACAAAGTTCACTTCAAATAAAGCTAATTCTTCACTGACTTTTTCATGTACAAAACTTTTAACTTCTCCCACATCCCTCTTGCGGTTGTCTTAGTGGTGACTTCTCGTAGAACTTCACAAAGAAATTTAAGATAATACACGATTTCGTCTTTTTATCCATAGCAGTAAAATCTTCATTATCCAAATTCTCAAGCTTTTTCTTCTCTCCTTGAAGAGCTAACTCACTTCTATCTTGAATTAAGATAATCTCCATCTTGGGCTGTCACATTCTAAAGTTGACACTCCAATCAAATTTTTTAATATGGATCTTTATTATTGTCATTGTTATCAAAATCTTGAAAGAGACTCTGATGCCAATTTATTGAAAAAATATTCTCAGAAATTAGAAAAAGAGATTTTGAACAATTAAATAACAAGACACCAATATTTATGTCGTTTGGTCAATATGACCTAGTTCATAGGTGAAGGCGAGTAAAATATTTTACTATCTTTAAAATGAAAGAATACAAAGTTTAGGAGAGTACTCCTAAACTTACAAATAAATAAGAGCACAAATTTTAAACTCAAAAAGACCCGAACTAACTTTAAGGACCCAAATAATTTATAGACTTAATTTTATAAAAGACTCAAAATTCAAATACTCTTAATTTCTCTACGCTCATCAAAACCCATCATATCTCTCCTATTTAAAATTTAAAAAAGGAAAGTAATAAATTTAATTACTCCATATGGGACCGATGCCAGGCACCAATACCAACGGTTCATCATTGTATATATTTTACAACAATTTTAATTTTAATAATTACATTTGTATTTTAATTTTTATTTTAAATATATTTAATATAACTAACTTCTATTTAATTTGAAAAATAAATTTATAAAAAATATAAAGTTTTAACAAAAATCACTCTTCTTTTAATTATTTTTAATATTTTAACTTTCAAAAAACTAATTAATCAAGCTAATACAACATTATACCAGCGTGTGTGGTTGCCAAATCCTCCATTACTCCCTTAAATAATTGCCTTACATTCTGTGATCAGTTCTTGCTATAAGTAAATTAATATGTAATTACTTTTTTCTCAAATCATGGGAGAGTACAATCAAATCGTATAAGAATAATTGCCACAAACTCCCATTTGTTTGCAATTACCAAACCCCAAATTAGTTTGTGGCATATATGGGTGCAGTGACTGACAAGTAATATGTCTATTTTTGTTGGCCCAACAGATCTGATGACTTAGGGTTTACGACTTCATGATCATAGGATATTAAAGATTTGGTCACTAAATTTACAAGGGCGACAATTTTGTACTATTTTCTTTTACAGAGCTTCTATCAAATGAAAAATTTTTAAATGATTAGTTTAAAGGGGTTGAAAGCATGAAGAAATTTGCGGTATAAGGAACTTTAAAATTGAAAGAATACTGTATTATTCGATTATTAGTAAGAAATTTTTTTTTTTATATTTTTCATTATTTTATTCAGAAATTAATGAATGAATCATGAGCTGATTTTTAATCTCATTCTTTTAATATAGATAAAATCTTAACTCATAATTCTTATCATACAGTGTGGTTATGACACTGATCGAAAAAGTATTCGCTGGCCAGATTTTCTTGATTATAATTGTAATTCTGTACACAATTATGATTTATGCAGATAAGCACAAAGTTGTCCTCAATTGACGAAAAACAGAAGAAACTGTTCTGGAATTTGATTTCCAAGCCGATTTATTGTCTAATTATCAACAAATTCATCCGGTCCAATGTCAAAGAGAGACTACTGGAATTCGGTCGAGGAAAACAAACCGAATTATATTACATCGACTTCACAGCACTTCATCATTATACCTATCAAGAAAGAAAGACGGACACGCTTGTTGATTATTCTTCAAAGAATAGTCCTGCAACAACATGCCATCGAAATAATTCATTTGCTGGGGGCCATCTCCAATTGTTCTTATAAAAGTAGGAAAAAAAGTTTTGATTATCACTAGAAGAATTTGTTCATGGAACAACTTTGATGAGGAATTTCAAAGTCTTGATATTCAATAAAAAATAATTGATTATCATAAATTCGATTGATTAATCGTATGTACATAAATAATTTGAGTAATATGTGTGAAGAAATGCTATAAAGTATTAGGGTAATTTATAGCTCCTAGACTCCTAAAAAACCCTACGAGTTGCAAAATTGGAACTAGGGCAAATGACAAGCCTGGAGCAGTTTATATGTATGTGGTGAATAGTTTTGTTGTGATGATTAAAGGGCACACATGTGAATAGGGTACACAGTAGTGATTTGTTTGTACGGAATGGAGACAATAATGCTAAAAAATTGCAACTGGCTGCAATGTAAAATCTGTTTGTTTGTTTATCTATGCATCATGCATGTATGTATGTACATAGACATATATGTTTGATCTTGTTATCTAGGTTTAATTGCTAACTTAATTACTTCCCGGTATTAGCTTATAACTCTGTTTAGGTCTTGATAATGACTATACTCCTGCTCCCATCCCGTTAACCAGATAGCAACCTGAGAAAGAATAGTATATAGATCCATATATGTACAACTTGAGAAGCATGGTAATTACTAGAACGATACTGCGTGTACAACCCAAGAATGCATAGTTGCTAGAACGATATATATTTACCCTTTTTTTAGGCAAACCTCTAGAAGAGGCAAAATTTTAAAAATATTGAGTACTACAGGTTCTTCAGGGAGACAAGTGTAGCATTAGAACAATCGATCAAAGATAAACGAAGCCTAGAATTTGGAAAATTGATAGGACTAACAAGAAAGAATCTATATAACACTGCTATTAGTGAGTACTATAAAATGCAATTTATGGAATACATTTTGTGCAGTCATTATAAATTATACTTGGCACTATTATATGATTGATTATGTATTCTTCACATTGCAAAATTGTATGAAAATATTAAAGAAAATATAGGAACAAATTAAACATTTCATTTTGTGATCACTAAAATATTTACAAAAGAAGATAATAGTATTTAAGCTCCCTCTCACGTGCAAGACTCATTAATAACAAGACTGCTAGGTAGATCAAATAAAATAGTAATTAGCACATAGAACAGCCATTTTGCTCTCTCTCTCTCTCTCTCTCTCTCTCTCTCTATCTATTTGTTATGACTCTTAACTAATCATAAAATCTAGTCTGCTTTGACATCATGTTTTCGGGATTGTCAATTGTCTGACGATGATCAATCCATGATATGTGCCTCTCTACACATTTGCACAGATAATCTCGTGATCAATCAATTACTTACATATGAAAAATCCATAAATATTGATTCTGATTCAGCTGAATCTGCCTTTTTCTCATAGCTATGACATTAATGGAAAGTGGTCATTAATGAAGGTGTACATGACAAATTTTACACCCATTTTTTTGGGAGAACAGTAAAGTTAAACGAATGTAACGTGGAGAGGTATAGAGTTTTCCTCCTGAGGTTATAATTGTACGCGTTTAAGGGGGGAAAAGAATCTGCTCGTGAAAGAGAGACGGAATTGGAACCAAGTAAAGAGAGAGAGTATATATCGAAAGCATCGAAGGAAGTGTCAATGTTTGTTTAGCTGTCAATCCCTACAAAACCCACTTCTCTTTCTCACGGGGAAATTTTATTATCTCTCTCTCTCGTCGTCACCATTTTGTCCCTCTCTCATGCAAACACTGTCATCCTCCATCGTATTTTATAGATAGATAGATAGATACCTAATTGCCCTTGTCCACGGCTTCTCCATTTACTAAAACCTAACTTCGTAATTTTACGGAAACTTTACTTCGTTACATGGTTGTATCATTGGATCAATGAATGCAACAAAAATCGATGCTATTAAGATCGACATTTTACGGGTTGAATTAATTAATACACTCATAAAATTTTTTACGTTATCACTTAATCTAAAAATGGATTTTGGAAAGTAAAAATACTAAACAATAGAATTTAAACAACAGATCTAATGTTGTTTATTTAATGTATCTGTAGTTGATTGTATTTTAATTTTTGGAGTAAGAAAATTTGAATAATACTATTTATACTTCGAAAGTGCGCCAAAAATGATATGACAAATGATGTACATATTAATATACTGAATAATAAACTTTTATAATTTTAAAATTTATTTATTACTCATTTAAGGTATCCAACAATTAAACTAATGTAACCTTATTTCCAATGCACTTTGGGGATGAACAACGTTACTGAATTTGAATGTTTGCCTACCATATTCAGTTATCGCTTAAGTTAAAATTTTAGGTCAAATAGTAATTCAACATAATATGCATTAAGATATAGTTGTTTGTTGTTAAAATGTAACAAAATGTTGAAATTATTCTGGAGAAAATAGTACATAACAAAGCTGGTCTGCTTATAGGAAGAACCCATGCGCAGAAGAGATGGGGTCAATTTGGTAAATGACCTTTTATCAATGAATAATTAATTTCATGTGGGGAAATGGAGACAATTCATGCAGGAAACAAACAAGATATTGTGTTGGTTTTATGAGCGCATCTTCTCTTTAAAAAACCCGTAAAACTCACGGTGAAAACATGGGCAAAGATTAGAGATCAGATAAGAAAAAGGAAGAACAGGAAGCATGTCTTCCAAGGTGCGAAAGAGAGCAGATTTACACAAGAAGTTGATGCTGCTTCGTGGTGCTACCAACTCTAGTGCTGTAATAATCCTAAAACCTTAAAGCACTCCATTTCAATGGACTTTATTTTTTCATAGTTGTGTAATGTTTACATAACTTTCTAGCATAGATTAAAGTAAAAACCAAAAAGAAATATTCATATATATAGTTTAGGAGAACCTGATATATGAATAGAGAACAAGTTTCATCTTCGTTTGGATCGTTGATACTTCATATCAGATGAAATGAAAACCTAGTTGAATTGCATCATTTGATTAAAATGTTTTGTAATTTGTTGAATTTGTGTGTTGTCCAGATGAACAAATCCTCGATCATAGCAGACGCATCCAAGTATATAGAGGAGTTGAAGCAGAAAGTAGAAAATCTGAACCAAGAAGTTGGAACCTCAGAAGTTTCAAAAGTACAAACGTCTTTACCGGTGGTGAATATTTACAGCAATTGCATCCTCTTTTGTATTCTTCAGTAGATATTTATTTGATTACTTATGCTGTTAATTGTGCTCCAGGAGGTTACAGTAGAAACCCTAGAAAACGGCTTCCTTATTAATGTGTATTCAGGAAAGAATTTCTCAAGCTTACTTGTTTCCATACTTGAAGCGTTTGAGGAACTGGGTCTTGATGTACTCGATGCTAGGGTTTCTTGTTCAGACAGTTTCCAACTAGAAGCTGTTGGAGGACATGTAAGAAAGCAATTTAAAATTTCGTCCCTTAATTTTCATACCGATAAACTTTTCTCACTCGTAAGGTAAAATCCAATCATAATTTATACTTATCTCACAAAATCCGTCAATCCAAAGTTACAAATGCACATCAACTACAGACACATACTTCCGAAAAGCATTGTGAAAATTTTGTACTTAGGAAAACTATTGCATCTCGTGAGTCGTACAAAAATAGTTTGAACCACACATTTAGGATTTTTAGTTTCAGTACAGACATAATAATGGGTGGTTCCCATTAGAGTCATCCTTTTTCCCTTTTATCTGTGTTTCTATTGCAGTTTTTGTAACTCTGCAAATATCCTCTACAGGAAATCTTTTACATATATTGACTGGCACAAGTTCTTGATTTTACAGAATATTCAAGGAAACTCTGAGGGCATAGATGCTCAAGTAGTGCAAGAAGCAGTATTGCAGGTCATCAAGAAGGTACAGCAATCAGAAGAATGAAATGAGTAAATCAACGTAATTGTATTCCTTCAAATTTTGCTTCCTCCTGTACCGATAATTCTCGTCCCTTTGTTGAGTTTAAAAAGATATAGACTAATGAAGAGAGAGGTGATAATTTCTTCTAAGGAATAAGGTTCTCTATATTAATGAATATTGTATCACTCAATCAATTTCAGTCTACACTCTGACATTGTATCACTGAATATTGTATATCTATCTATCTATAGGAAACTACTTTTCAGTCGAGAACCATTTATCTAAATCTATCTATCTATAGATGTTTATAGATACAAATATATATATATATATATATATAAGCGCAATTATTGTCAGAATATGAGCAAAGACAACTAATATAATGGTAGATTAATTAGGGGAAAAGAACTTAGTCTCTTAACATTCAATAAAATTTATCAGAGGTATCATAGTTTGACTTCTTGGTCAAGTTCTATGATTTTAGCCTTTTGAGAGAATCAGATATGATTTTAGCCTTTTGGTTAGTTCACAAGAGGTATATACGTTCATAAAAGTTGACTTTTTTTTTCTTTTTTTGGAATAGAACCTGGGCGATTTGTCATAAATTTATCCAAATTATGTACGTTTAATCTTGTTATTTAGATAAAAAGACAAACAGGAAATTATTATTGAAAAAGACGAAGCAAGTCTCGAGGCTGTTGATCATACTAAATAATTAGGAGAGAGTCTATTTTATTTAATATATTGGTAACAATTACGGCATTCCATATTAATTAATTAATTATGTTAAATATATTTGTGCTACTAAGTAACAGTATTCAGCTGCTAGTTTTGCGCCGAAATTCAGCGGTACCTGCGTTCATAACAGAGGTTTCTAAAAATAAAAGGAGAATAATGCAAATGACATGTGGACCGATGCAGTACTGTCATGTTGTATAAAACTCATCAGTTATTTCTTATTTTTTTAAAAAACTTTTTTTTAAGTAATAAATTACTAATCTATGAAAGGGTCATTGAAAACCTAACTTCAGAACCAAAATAATCAAAAAAAAAAAAAAAAAAATTAGATGAGCCAAATTGAAATAGAAAGTCAAACAGAACTAAGCATTAAAACAAAGTGCTTGCAAACATTCAACAGATGCAATAACTGGGGATGCATGCGCATTTTTCTACAGGTACTTTTTAATTTAATGGATTGATAGTCGGAGAATTCCACCAAATGAAATCATCATAAAGAAGTCCCATATTTGCTAGTATGTCAGCTATACTCGTTATTTTCTCTAAAGGTGAGAGAAAACTGAAAATTCATTGAATCGAGTTGTGAAATGCAATAAACCAACGGTTGAGCAATAACCAGGGAGGCTGGAGGGAGTGTTTTGAAATAAAGTGAATGACAAGAATAAATTCACATTCAAGTAATAATTTCTTTCATCCATTAATATATTAATAGTAAAGAAGATAGTACACCAAGGATCAAGAAAAAGGAAACAAGCAGAAGCTAGCAAAATCTAAAGTATGAACACCCCAAAAATTAAGCCTCAACTTACGTTGAATCTCCAGCGGAGGAGAATTAATCCAAGCACAAGAATCACAATGCAATCCGAAATTAGCCAAGAATTCTGTCGCACGGTTGCCTTCTCGAAAGAGGAGTAACATGAAGCCGCATATGCCGAATGAGGTACTTACAATCACAGTATTGAATTTCAATTGAAAAACTGCTCGGTCCAGGCCTAGAGTGAGGATGATTGAAGGTCTGGTGACTAATTTAGGGACCCCTAATTTCTTCTTACTAACCGAGAAACAACACGTTAGAAATCCTTGAAAGAATATGATCAAAGTAATGTCATATGTAGGGTTATGTTCTTTGATGGAAAAACATAACTAATGGTAAAAAGATATCATTAAAAAAAGGTTGCAATTGTTCAATGAACAATTACATCAATTCATCCATTCATCTTGTCTATAAATAGACAAGCAAAGGTAATAAACAGATGATTAAGAAGGATCAGAGAAATGCATAGAACTACATTGAAGAAGAAAGTGTAAAGGCTTAGGTTTCTAGATAGAGAAACTTGGAGAATTCATAAAAGCCTTGGTTCTATATTCTGTCTTTGGGTTTTGGGCGTCTGTGCATGTAACCATTAGTCTCACGATTGTGTCATCGATTCCAACAATGGTATCAGAGCCAGGTTTGTTGCAGAAGAAGTTTGAATAAGGCGGAAATTTCTTCTTCAAATTACAATTAGAATTTGATCTCAATTAGATTATGTACCCAAGTATAGGTAGTCTTGTTATAGTATAGTCCGGTGAGTCCAAGTGTCGTA
>JAVXUL010000004.1:846526-864721 GCA_035590515.1 Trichilia minutiflora | reverse complement strand
TCTCCTTCTTTAACACCACATTCATGTTTTCAGCATCCTTTGTGCTAATTCAAAGCGAGGAGCTGCAATTAGAAGCCCATTGCAGCAGATTTCAAGGTAATGGTTGGCAGCTCTCCCGTTCATGGTGTGTTATTGGTCTGGACAATCCCGAGTGACCCAGATTTGAAGTCACTTTGGATCGATGAGTGAAGCAAATAATATCTAATTGCTACTATTTTTCCCCCGATTGCTCTTGTGCCACACTTTTGATTCTCGTATGCCTTCTGTTGCAACCCCATTACAAATAGATCATGGAACATCGAATTCGAAGAATGCCAACCACCCTATGGGAAAATCTCGAAGATAAGAAAGAGAATTTAAGTAGGATTTACGTTCAATTAAAAATACAGAGAATTTGATGAATTAAAATTTCGTTGTATTTGAGAGCTATAAGAATTGAGAGAAAGAAACATACAAAAAAAAAAAAAGTGTACAGGGATATAAGAAAAATTCTTTCATATTAGATACTTTTAATCAACAAAGGCAGATGAAAAAAACAACGTTATTCTTCGTGTATTTCTATCAGGAATAATACATTTTTTTATAAAAATTAACAATGTAATTATATTATAATTTTTTATTACTTGTTTTCATACTTTTTTTTTTAATTATTGTTATTTGTTTTATTTATTTATTTAAATAATTATTTTAAAAAATTGTGATCTGAATGTACGGTACATAAGAACACTTAAGTTAAACCCTAAGAGTTTGTAGGTAACTGTGGCAAAGAAAGGGAGAAGAGAAACCCTTTTTTTTTAGACTAATTGTAATTTGGTCCTATTTTTAATATTTGGTTAATTTCATTTAGATCCCAAATTCTAAAATTTCTTTCAATTTAATCCTAATCTCAAGTTTAAATATTTTGACTTTTGACTTAAATGTTTATTTAGTTTGTAAATTAATCTAAATTAATTTTATTTTTGATTTAGGCAAAACTTATGAAATATTTGTAGTTTAGCCTAAAGCGTTAAGTTTAGATATTTATTAATTTGGTTCAAATCTTTAATACATTTGTGAATTAGTCTAAAATATTTTTATTTTTATATTTTTTAATTTAATTTAAATATTAATTAAAGATTAAGGTAAGACATCTTGGATGCCTATTCTTATTTTTGATTAATCTATTAAAAAATAATAACTAAATGCATTTAAATTAATCGAGATAGAGATAGTCTATTTAGGATGTTTACTTCCTTTTTTTAGTTAATTAAAATTTATTCAGTGCAATTAAATCTTAATCAAAGTAAAGCAACACACTTAGGATGCCTATTTTTGTTTTTTATTAATATTTTAAAATTAAATTAATCAATATTAGGTAGGGTATTTATGATACTTCGTCTCTTCTTTTAACTAATTAAACTTTAATTAAATTTTTTTTTAAATATGAATTTTATTAATTATTTTCTTTTATAATTTGAATGTAAGGTTGATTGATGATGATATGAAGTATGAGATGGTTTTGTATGTTTTGGTTGGATAGTAGATTATTAGAGTTTGGATTATGCAGTATAAATAATAGGAGTTTTTTTTTAATATTTTGACTTTATAAATAAGTATTTTAAAAATCTTACAAGTTTCTGATATATATTTTAAAGATTAGAACATATACGGAAGAATTTGTAACAATTATCAATTGCAAGCTTGCATTTTGGGCACTTTCTACATGAAATATTAATATTCGGACGCTTGCTAACTGATGTGGGTAATGTATATTAGGACATATATTATTATATTGATTCTTATTGCCGTTTTAGGTTCCCCGGATACACCATTGTTTTACCGTTTCTAATATCTATGAGCGGCCTTGCATCACGGATAAAAACAAAGGGATAATTATCTAATTTTAAAATAAAAAATAATAACAACATTAAAAATATAAATTTTTATCTAAACTAACTTGATACATAATTACATTATTTCACATATTTTAACTTTTTTTTCACTTCAGTATTAATTTTACTCTCCTACCGATATAGAATATATAATGATAATTTAACTTTTTTATATCAGATTGAATGATTGAATTTATTAAGTGTGCTCGATATCCTTAATATTAAAAATATAATTTTTTTACATAAATTCTTTGTATAAATTGATATAATAGTATTTATTTCTTTCAAATTTATTTGTTGATTTAAATGAGTGAAATTGAATAACAGCCTTTCATCTCTTCCAATATATATATGACGGTGTTGTAAACAGTATTTGTTATTTTTTTATTGTGAATTTTAGCTTCTCAAATTGTATCTACGTGAATTGAAGTTATCATACGTAAGAGTACTCTTTTAAGGGAAAAAAAAAATTACAAACATTACAGATGTACTACTATTCTAATATTGAAGTTGAATCCAACTGCATGTTGTAGCGTTTCCTGTAGATAATCTCACAACGTAAACGTATTAATTAATTAGCTCCACCACCCAAAAACTTTCTTCTCGTGTTGAAATATTATTTAGTATTATTTTATTTAATTCATTTATTTAAAAAATTTTATACATATTTTTTCTTATCTTGTTTTTATAAAAATATTTATATTTTAAGCAGTTTAGTTTTATAAAAAAAATTTCTATTATTAAGAATTATATCTTGTATATATTTTTTAGTTTTTTAATGATATCAGAGCCATGGTTGATGGGAAGAAAAATGAAAATTCTGAATTAAATAAGAAAATATTCAGTCTTTATACACTGAAGTCGAATGACAATTCAGGTAACTTGATTACCCAAGTTCAGTTAAAAGATGAGAATTATGAAGAATGGGCACGAGCTATCCGAACGGCATTGCTAGCCAAGAAAAAATATGATTTTGTTGATGGATCTATCAAGCAACTAGCAAATAATTCCTCGAAACTTCAAGATTGACGGACGATTAACTCTATGTTGATTTTTTGGGTGTTTAACACCATTAAGCCTACACTTTGCTCTATAATTTCTTACATAGAGAACGTGAAGGATCTATGGGAGGATATTAAACAAAGATTCTCAATTGGAAATGGTCCACGAATGCAAGAATTGAGATCAGATTTTACAAATTGTAGGCAAGATGGCCAATCTATTATTTTTTATTTTGGGAACTCAAAATATTATAGGATGAAATAAACAACTATGATCAAATACCAGTCTGTGTTTGTATAGGTTGCAGATATAATCTTACCATTGAATTGAAAAAAAAGTGAGAAGAAGAGAGAGTTCATCAATTTTTGATGGGCTTGGATGAAGAAGGATACGGAACAGTTCGCTCTAATATTTTGAGCACTAAATTTTTGCCCAATCTGAATCGTGCCTATGCTATGGTTATATAGCAAGAGCATATGCGAACAATAACATGAATAAAGGAAGAAAGAGGTAATCCTATGGGTTTTACAATCTGGACTGAAGGTAGAAATTCAGAGGGGATAAAGATAAATCTTCCATTTGTTCTAATTGCAACAAAGAGGGACATAATACTAGAAGTTGTTTTCAATTGATTGGCTATCTAAAATGTGGGGTAACAAGCCAAGTGGAATTTCTATTGGAAGAGGAGGCGGTCAAAAACGTGGCAATAGAGGTAGACGTAATAAAGGAGGAACTGCTCATGCCAATGCAATACAAGTAATTGGAGTTGATGGTGGGCATGCAGTTGTGACAGATTAAGATAAAAAAAGGCCTTAGTGGATTGAGTAATGAGCAATGGTTAACTTTACTTAACATGTTGAGTGCTCATCAGAATAGTACCAATGAGAAATTGACAGGTATGCAGAGAACTTTTCCTTGGATTATTAACATAGGAGCTTCTCATCATATGATAGGAACAGTTTCATTTTTGAAAGAATTGTGTGATATTGTGCCACGCTCAGTCGAGTTGCCTAATGGAGAAAAGACCATGACAGTGAAAGAAGGAACCATATTGCTTGGAGGAAACTTGAAATTGCAACGAGTTCTTGTAGTTTGATTTTTGTATCACAACTATTTAATGATTCAAATTTGATTATTCAACTCATTAAGAAAATTTATGATATACAGGACCTAAATTCGAGGAACCTGATTAGAGCGAGTGAGCAACATAAAGGACTGTACTTGATGTTAGTGAATGCTTACAAGGTAACTAATGAGAAATCTTTTGAACTTTGGCATAAGAGAATGGGTCATCCTTCTCCTATGGTGATGAAATTAATTTCAGAAGTTGATAGTGTAGGTAGAAAAATTAATAAAACTTACGAGGTTTGCTCTAAAGCAAAGCAAATGATCTCAATTAGATTTTGTATCCAAGTATAGGTAGTCTGTTATAGTATAGTTCGATCAGTCTAAGTATCGTATCCACAAGGAGTGTTTTTTTCAAAAGTAATTAAGTTATATCCAAGCAAAAGTCTAATAGCAAAGGTAGAATAAATGATAGATTGATTTTAAAGAAAGAATTACCAAATAAAGATTAAATATAAATTAAAACACTAAGACTTTGGAAATTGATATTTTAGGATGATGGTAGTAATTTAGATCCCTTACTTTAACTCAATTGAGATTAACTAAAGAGTTATCCCAATCGAAAAATGAAAATCATTTCATGCATGAAAAATATATTTTCTTCAAAAAAATCAATATTTGATTGAAAGAATGTCTTTAAATTAATTGATAAAAAAATTTAAGAAAAATATTTAAGACATTTAATGTTCAAAGCATTTTTTGCACCATATGTCTACAATGAATCAAAAAAAGTTTTTTCAAACATTTAATATGCCAAATATTTACATAAAAATCAGAGAATTTAAATGCTCAAAAATATTTTTCAAAACATGGATATGCAATTAATCAAAAAAACTTTAACATTAAAAATAAAGATAGGATCTAAAAAACACCATACATCTTTAGTATCAACCTCTTAACCTTAACTAGAACTTTAGAAATTCATGGAGATGAGAGAATGAAAATTCATTACAAACTAATTCTATTACATCCAATTATATTCTCAGATGATCTTATTATCTCTAGCAATGATGTTTTCGTTGTACAAAAGTTTAAGAACTATTTGAGTCATTACTTTCATATGAAGGACATAGGGAAGCTGAAGTTTTTCTTGGGAATTGAAGTGGCCAGAAATTCATATGATATTTTTTATGCCAATTTAAGTATACATTAGATGTGATTGCTGAGGTTGGATTACTGGGTTCTAAGTCAACTGCAATACCTCTTGAACAAAATGACAAGCTAGTCCTTACTGAGAGTGACGATATAGATGATCTTACTCAATATAGACGATTGGTGGGATGACTTATTTATCTTATAATAACTCGGTCTGAGTTGACTTATTATGTCCTTATTCTTGCTTAATTCATGCAACAACCGAAAAAAGCACATTGGGAGACAGCTCTCCGCGTTGTGTGTTATTTGAAAGATAATCTGAGATAGGGTATTTTATTACATGCCAATTATGATCTCAAGTTGACTGCTTATTATGATTCTGACTACGCTAACTGTCCTTTGATAAGATGATCTTTAACTAGATATTTTATTCTCTTGGGAAACTCACCTATCTCTTAGAAGACTAAAAAATAATAAATAGTGTCTCGCTCATCCACTGAAGCTGAATACCAGTCTATATCTATCACAGCTTGTGAACTTAAGTGACTGAAAGGATTATTGAACTCTCTTGGTGTAATACATTCTAACTCTATAAGTTTATTTTGTGATAGTTAGGCAGCTTTGCATATAGCTGCTAATTCTATATACCATGAACGCATTAAATACATCGAAGTGGATTGTCATTTCATTCGTAATAAGATATTGAACGACAACATTTGTCCAGCATATGTATGCACTTCATTGCAATTTACCGAGGTTTTCACTAAGACACTAGGAAAAGATCAGTTGAGTTTTCTTCTTTGCAAGTTGGACATTCAAGATTTCCATGCTCCAACTTGAGGGGATATTGAAACGTTATTTAGTACTACCTTATTTAGTCTACTTATTTAGAAAGTCTTGTACATATCTTTTCTTATCTTTTTGTTATAAGATTCTTTATATTTTAAGCAGTTTAATTTTTTTAGGAGTTTCTTGTTATTAGCAATTGTACCTTGTATATATTTCTTATTTTTGGTTAATGAAAATCAGAATTTTCATTCCAAAATTTCTTAATTTTTACATTCCAAAATATTAAAATGTGTAAGTTGAAATTCTGATTAAAAAAAAAAAAAGCTAGCTGGTTTTGGAATGGATCAGTAATGTGAGGATAGCATGCCAATTTTTTTCTTTTTTTATTTGTATTTTTTAATGTATATAATATGATTAATTTTGTATTAATGGTTAATATATTATATTTATGTGGCATGTACAAAGATTGTTTCTTACTCCAAATAGAGGGGCACGTTGAGTTTTTTTGCACCTACAACATGAAATATTAATACTCGGACGCTTGACTAAAAATGTTACCACATTTGACTCTATCAATGAGGATAATATATATTAGCACTTATGTGATATTTATGGTTGTATCGATACTTATTGTCGTTTTTGGATCCCCATTCACTTTACTATTTTAATGTTTGGAATACCTATGAGCACGCTAGCATGAATGATGAAAACAAGGAATAATTATCTAATTTTTAAATTAAAAAATTACACAAATCGACCCGATAATTGATATGCATAAGCAATTATATTTTTATAACAAAAAATTGACATATAAACAGATAAATAGACAAATAAAAATATCCACATAAATTAAAGTACTTTTCTTAAAATTACAATTGTATGTTACATCATAAATTTACTAATATTAAACTTATTCATTTCCATACTCGCTGCTCAATACTGATACCTCAAAATTTAATTAAGAAAAAAGAAAACTTTTATCCTTAAAATATAATAATATATTGTAAATTTTAAAAAGGATATTTTCACCCAATATTAGGCCAATTTTATATTTTAGTCCTTTATTTAAAAATTTTGAATGATATTAAAAATAGTATAATAATATAAAATATTATTTTTTATTACCTTTATTTTTTAATATACTAACACCTACTTTACAATAAATTTACTAATATTAGTGGAATTTTGAAATAGGGGAACATAGAGTAGGCTAAACCTTGAAGCCAAAAATATCTTTTCTATTTTTAATTCAAATTAACTCTATCGATTGAGATTTTTTATAAATTAAATTTTGAATTAATGAGATTAAAATGTACAATAAATAAAATTTTAGAGTTAAAAATGTCCTTCTTTTTTAATTAATCTAATAATTTTTTTTTTTTACTTTTACAATCTCAAGACTCACTCCAATTCATAAATAAAGATAAGATAAGAACTTTTTCTTTAATATTGGTGCAAAAAAAATTAATTCCTTTAACCTTTTGTTTTTACAAGAAGATACCTGTGTTATTTCTTGGGGACCTATTCTAACAACTTATTATTTAATTAGTTCCAGCAGTATTTGTGTCAACTTCTTGTAACCAAGAAACTTTCATTTGAAAATATCAAAATGGGTAGGTGAAATTTTGATTAAAAAAAATTCAAAATAAAACTCATGCTAGCTAGCTTTTGGAATGGGTCCATAATGTGAGGATAGCACGCCATTTTTTTTTTTTTTTAGTTATCGATGATATGATTGACTTTTGATCAGTGATTAATATTAAATTTATGAGGCCCCTGCACATGAAATATTAACAGTCGAACAGTTGCTAATAATGTTAAAATGTTGCATGGATTTGACTCTTATCAACATGGATAATGTACAGTAGTTTCATAATACCCAATAAATTTTATTAAGTGAAACTCAATCGTGCATATATTATTTACCTTAATTTGTAGATAGCATTTTTCCATTGATCCACTGATTTAGTCTTCGCCTTGAGTTAAATAAGCTTATGTACATAGACCTAGCCTTGTTTTAAATAAGATAATGAAAATATTCCCCTATAGAGCTAAGAAACTTGATTGGCAGCCTCAAACATCACGTATTAGACCTACTCAATTTAAAATTATATAATCAAATAATTTGTTAGCTCCCCGGGTTGCTTGCTTGTTTAAGCAAAGTAAACCCATTCAACTTGAAAAAATTAATGTCTCTTCTAAGAAGCGGTCTTATACTTGGCCAAGTCCAATTTCTTTGTTTTCTCCCCTATATATAAATAAGAACAAAAACGCTCACAAAATCAAACCAAAACCAAAGTTTCTTAATTACAGTAATTCAGTAAGCCAATCAATTAACCATGGCTATGACTTCTCGTAACAAATTCCTTCTTCATGTTCTCCTCCTTTTGTCTATTGCAACCACAGCTTTCTCAACACTTTCTCCTTATTACTATGACAAAATTTGTCCCGAAGCTTTACCCACAATCAAACTAGTAGTCGAGGCTGCTGTGCAAAGAGAAAAACGCATGGGTGCTTCTTTACTTCGTCTTCACTTTCATGATTGTTTCGTTCAGGTGAATAAAACCCTAACACTGCAAAAGTTATTCCCATTTTCCCATCTCATGAATATAAATTCTTATTTACATGTTGTTTGTAATGTATCAGGGTTGTGATGGTTCAGTTCTTCTGGATTCTACATCCACCATTGACAGTGAAAAGAATTCTCGTGCCAATAAGAATTCTGTTAGAGGATTCGAAGTCATTGATTTGATTAAGAAAGAAGTTGATGAAATTTGCGGGCGACCAGTTGTTTCTTGTGCAGACATTTTGGCTGTTGCCGCGCGGGATTCTGTTGTTGCAGTAAGTAGTAATTAATTATAAAAAATAACGTAAACAGATTTAGTCAAATATACAGTTAAATCCTATCGGCTCTCAAAGGTTTTATGCAAATTTCGTTGGTCAGTTTAATCCATAAATTAATTAGCTAATTGTGTATACGAAATTTGCAGCTAGGAGGACCAACATGGACAGTGCCACTTGGAAGAAGAGATTCAACGATGGCAAGTAGGACGTTGGCGGACAACAGTCTCCCCTCGCCGTTCAGCGACCTTCCTGAACTAATCGAGAACTTCGAAAGGCAAGGTCTCAACGAAAGAGACTTAGTGGCTCTTTCCGGTGGTCACACTCTTGGTTTTGCACAGTGCCGTACCTTCAGAAACCGCATTTACAACCCAACAAACATCGACCCGGTATTCGCAAATGCCCGCAGAATGACTTGCGGCGATAGGAATCTCGCCCCGCTCGACCCGACGGCGTTGGTCTTCGACACTAAATACTTCACAAACTTGTTGAAAAGGAGAGGACTTCTCCAATCAGACCAAGCGCTTTTCACCGGCGGCTCAACTGACGAGTTGGTTAAGACCTACAGCTGTAACTCAAAGGCTTTCTCTAATGATTTTGCTAACTCCATGATCAAGATGGGGAACATTAAAGTTTTGACCGGAAATCAAGGTCAAATTCGTTTGAATTGTAGGAGGGTGAACTAGGACTGCCACGTTGAATTGTAGGAGGGTGAACTAGGACTACCACCTTGTATGAAATATTTGTTTTTTATTTTTTTAGAGGAAATTTTGTTATTATAGACCCTTTATATAATATCACTATATTGTAAATATAGTAAACCTCTGATTAATGTCAAAATAGTATTTTTATAGACCCTTTATATAATATCACTATATTGTAAATATTGTAATACTGAAAAACAAATAAATTTATTATATTAAAAAAGCTTTTTAAGATTTTGTGCTGGACTTGTTGGACCATCTTAGCATAGCCCAGTTCAAATAAATCTGAGATACCCCAACCCATCCAACAATTAATCAGCCCACAAGCTAATTGTTTGACGTAAGATCTTAGGACGTCGTTGGTACCGAACAAGAAGCCAATCGGCCATCCGATGATTTCTGTTAGTTTTCGGAGGGAAGAGAAGAGAATTACATTTTCTTTTGGTCTCGGACGGGGAAACAGGAAAAAGGAAAACCAGCAGAAGCCCGCAGAAACACAACCAGCTAACGAAGAAGAACATTTTCCAATGGAAGGAGAGAAAGCAACTTCAATTTTACAGCGACGAAGAGTGAAGTATTGGAATTGGATTTGTAAATGCAAGAAGTTGTGGTTGTTTTTAATTTTGAGTATTAGTCTTCTTTTTTTTTCTAGCTATGATATCTGTAATTACAAGACAATAAAAATTTAAGGGGTAAAGTCGGTTTTCCGATAAAAATTCTCTGATACTTAAATCAGTGAAGTTTTTGTTTGTGTGTAGGGATGAGGAAAACAAGACCAAATCGAAAAGGAATTTCAAAGAATGTTTTCTTTGTGTGTTAAATGTTTATCTCTCTACTATAAAAGTTCAAATGTTACCAAAATGCTAGAGAGCATACCTATTATGATTCCCGGATTCCGTTATATTAGAACCATAGATTTTCATACCTGTAAACACGTGTCGTTGTACAGCTAATGTGTCCTAAAAGCCTGCAACGAAGATCGTAGATGTGGACACCATGGTACTGTTCCTTGTCATATGGACCCCGAAACCCTGATCATAAATTCCCCGACGTGGACATCGTGGTACCGTTTCCTGCCACATGTACCCCAAGACCCCGATCACAGGTTCTCCTGGACAGAACCATTAGAATCCCTGAGACAGATATCGATCGGATGTTTTTGACGGAGGATACTCAAGAAAGACTTTCTGTCTGTTGGTCTCGGACGGATTACTCGAGACTATAATACTGTTCCATGGAATGTAAAGGGAGGTCTCGGTACGACACCGTATTCAAAGATTTTATGAGAGGGGACCATGCCTGTATGATGGGCCTGGACCTTTGGGCTGGGTTTTAACGAAAATACCAAAATATTAAGCCCCCTAATTTTCAATTAAAAGAATTTTTAATTAAAAACTGATGAATTTCTGATCGACTGTCATTTCAAACCTTAATGGTTGCCGTTTCCTTTAATTAACTTCTCTTGAGAAGGTAACCATCAGCCACGTGGCATCACCCCATTGAAAGATCAATGCGAAAGATCGCGATTTTTGGGTCATAATGATTCGACTGATGTGGTGGACCCCATTCAATTTTAAATTTTGAAAGGACGTGCCCCTTGGCATTCTGGATTCGGGTGATGTGGTTAATCCATGTTCGTTCGATTAAGTCGATTAGGATTATTTTGGCCTTCCCTTATCCGTCTATAAATACCCCCTTCTCCTCTTGGAATTCCTTTTTCTTTTTCTCTCCGTTGTTGTTCGCAAACAAGACGTTCGCCCGAGCACATCCGCAATTTTCTTGACAGTTCCTGAAACTTTTGTCTCAAGCACTCAACTCATTCTCCGGATACATTCAGCACTTTGACTTCAGTAAGTTATTTACACATACCTGTTTATTACTTTCTGCAAATCTTTTAAACTATTAAGTAGATGTAAAAATGCATACTCGGGTAAAACAATAACATGCTAGAACAGAATGTATGTTAGAATAAATTTACATATGTACTCGAACGATATTACCGTCACTCGTAGGAGACCAGAGACCTTATAGTTGTCTCGGTCGTAAATGACAGACCTTAATAGCCTCGGTAGTCATAGAAAACTTGTAGAAAAGACTTCGTAGGATTGTTGATGATCCCTGAACAACCTCTGATCTTTATCATTTGTTTTTCTGGACAGAAATGGCTTCTGTTTCCAGCTCTGAGTTCACACCTGAGGCTGTTGTTGGGGGAGGCAACGCAGAAATGGGCTTAAAATTGGTCGCCAGTCCAAAATCGATTTTTGAGGTCCGGTCCCCATATGAGCAAGACTAGTTCACCTCTACTATGATGGAGTCTGACTTGGAGGCCTATACAGTCCTCTACAATATTTCAGAGGATGTGTACCTCTAAGCCCCCAAGGCTAACGAAAGCCCTAGCATTCCTCCTGAGGGTGAAGTGGCCTTCAACGAGGAGTTTTTTTCATTTAGAGATGAGGTTTCCCCTTTAATCATATTTCTATCGCATACTGACCAGCATAAGAATAGCCCCCTACCAGATGAATCTAAATGGCTGGAGGACTCTGACAGGATTATACGTTCTGTAGGGGTAGATAACCGATTATCCGCCTTCTATGGAGGAGATAGAGCACATGTACGTGCTCAAAAAGAACCCTAGGAAGAAACCGGGATGGTTTTACCTCCAAGTGAGGCCTCGGAGGTCTAACGTGATCAAAGAGAATTCCACCAGCAACAAGAACTAGAAGAGTAAATAGTTTTTTATTGGTGGGAATTAGAATTCTGAATCACATCTCCCCGTCCCGAGCAAATTCGATGAAGCACTGTTTTGGACAGGAGTTGCAGAGCCGAGTTCCCGAAGCTTAGAGATGATCAGACAAGCTAGGGCTAACTCCCAGAGTCAGAAGTCTCTACTGTCTGATATGAATCTCTTCGCTTTGGGTTTGGTAAGAATGACCCCGAGTAGAGATTTCCTATATCTCCAAAAGAAACACTTCGCCCTAGAGTATAGTTTTTGTCATAAATATCTGATCTCCTGACATATGCATATTTTCATTATAAATGTGACTAACCCCTTTGCTTACTTCTTTGCAGAATTAGATATGTTTGGGAAACAATCTGCCCCTTCTTCTCTAGGCTAATTGATGAAGAAGAAAACCGTTGGGTCTTCCCAACACCACCACCACCACCCCCGAAAGAACAACAAAGCAGGGGGAATGTAATGGTACGAAGAAAAGGCCAGGGGCTTTCGGACTCAGAATCCGACTCCACCCCTGTTATTATCCTTAACAAGGGAAAGGGCCCTTTGGTTGAGAAGTCACCCCTAGAGAAGGGGCAAAAGAGGAAACAGGATGCCCCAATTGATCAGGGGCAGAAAAAGTTAAAAATCGGGAGATCGAGTCCCGTAAAAATCGATATTGGCTTACTGGGCTCGTTAAGATTGTCGAACTCTGGCAGGACGACATTCCCGAGGGGAAGTAGCAATATTTTTCCCATGTCCTGAACATGGTTAATGACCTCGAAAGGCATTTGGCTCCTCCTATTACCGAGAAACTGGACAACACGAAGGAGATCGATGCCTTAGATTTCATGTACCGATGGGGTCTGCAGGTATGTTCATTACTCGGTTTCCAACACTTGTTTTTTCTATAGATTTATTAACATTCTGCTTTGTTTGCAGGCCTGCTATCATATGAAACAACATCGTGAAGCGAAGAGAGACGAGAAGAGCAAAATCTGAAAGCTCAAAAAGGAAAATACCTTTAATGTTGCTGAAAGGGAGAAGGCAGAGACTACCTTGGTCACCGAGAGAACAGAGTGGGAAGCTAAGGAATCGACGTGACAGAAGGAGCAAGAAAAATTGAAACTCTGACTCGTCTCTTTAGAGTCTGCACACTTAGGATTGGATTTCGAGGTTACCAATCTGAAGTCTCGGATATTACTGCTTTAATCCGAGACGGGACTACTGAAGAAGCAGATAGATAGAGAGCTTAAGAGGATCCAAGTTGTAACCCAGGATGTAGTAACAGCTGCCGAGGCTGAGGGAATGGCCACATTGAATCAGGCCATCGACTTGACCTGTCGGTGCTTTCATGAGAAGTACCCTCACCTCGACCTCAATTTCTGTACAAGGAGCTAGGGCAGGAGGTGCCAGACTTCGGGGCTTCTGACAAAGAAACAAATACAGAAGCCCTTGCCTCGGATGCTGCAGTCAAGGGAACCCACGTCAATGCTCCGTCATCATCGAGTCAACCTCTTGCGAACCCGCCTGCAGACCCCGCACCGAAGGATCCCGAGAACTCTAGATTTTATGTTCTTCTGATTCTGCTCTAGATTTTTGTCTGCTTGTGCTTGAAATAAAAAATGCTTCTCCGAGCAAATAACTTAGGAAGAATTTCACTAAATATAATAATCAACTCAGCATGGACTTCCAAATAAATAGCCTCGTTATTCAGCTCAATAAGATTATCCGAACATATAACTTAAATAAAATTTTCAGTGATATATGGGATCAGATAACTTGGATAAAATATCAAGATGTCAGCAACATATAAAAACTTATCGGGTGCGGATAATCAACCAAACAACTTAGATAAAATTTCAGTAATATATAATATTTTTTCGGATATCCAGCCAAATAACTTAGATAAAATTGTGATTATCTCAGAATATATATCCGATCAAATGACTTAGAAAACTTTCATGAAATATAATATTTGACTCACCAACTATGTTTGAAATAAAATCCGACCAAATGACTTAAAATTTTTTTAAGAAATATAAAGTCCGCTCGGAGCGAATATCCAGTTAAATAACTTAGAGGTGATTTAATAATATCTTCTCAGAGTGGATGTCCAATCGGATAAAATTGAATTCCAAGTGTATATATGTCAACTCGTGTCGAGTGATATACAACAATATTTGTATGACGAGTATTTTTATTAAAAAGACAAAGGCAAAATGTCAATATATCAAATTTAATCAATAATAGTGAATCATATATATAATCAAAAAAATATTAACAAGTCAGTCCATACATTGATCCGATTTAAATAATAATGCACAGTAAAAACAAACCGATAATAGCTTATGATCTCTGATCATAGACGGCATGATTATGTACATGAATAGCACTGGGATGACGTAATCCCTATAACCGACATCGAACACTAAAGCCCAAGAGACCTCAGAATAACCAGATTCTTTAAGTTACATATACCCTTATCACAGAGACGACGTGGTCTCGTTAGTATAAGGTTTCTCGGGACAACTTGATCTCAGTAACTGACCTCGAACAACGTGATCCATATGGCCTCGAAATGACTTGATCCATAAGCTACTAATATTGGTGTATGGATTGTATATTCACCACACTGCCCCAACAAATATCCGTAGCTCGGAGACGACGTGGTCTCATTGGCATAAGATCTTCTATTTAAAGATTCAGTCGGCCTTGACATAGAAATTGAAATCACTAGAGTACTAAAGAGAGAGGCTTAGTTGATGTTCTTCATGGAGTAAGTCTGTGAAATGCTGGTCGCGGGATCGGGGGATCTGTTGCCAAAAAGCTCAGATCATGGATAATATAGTTTGAGTCTATCTGCATTCCACGGTTTTTTGACTTGGGTACCGCTCGAGGTCTCTAGTTTGTATACCCTTGGTCTAAGTATTTGAATGACTTTGTATGATCCTTCCCAGTTGGCTCTAAATACCCCTTCACCCGGGAGTTTTGTGTTGAGAGTTACCCTCCGGAGGACTAGATCTCCCTTTTGGAAGGTTCTGCGTCTGACTTTTTGATTATAGTATCGGGTCACCTTTTGTTGATAAGCTGTTACCCAAATTACAGCCTCGTCTCTCTTTCCATCTAGTAGATCTAACTCTAATCTTCGGTTAGCTTCGTTCTTTTCTTCATCGTAGTCATGCACTCGAAAGGTCGGGATGTCAATCTCCATTAGAATCATGCTCTCACATCCGAAGGCTAATAAAAAGGGAGATTCCCTATTACTGTACGGGGGAGTGATTCTGTAAGCCCAAAGTACCTCGGGTAACTTATTGATCCACGCTTCCTTATGCTCTCCAAACTCCTTTTTTAGTGCTTTCTTGACTACTTTATTGGCTGCTTCCACTTGTTCATTGGCCTGAGGATGCGTTGAAGAAACAAACCTCAGGTCGATGCAGAAATCCGAGCAGAGCCCCTTAGATTTGGCATTGTCGAACTGCTTTTCATTGTCGACCACTAAAATTTATGGGAATCCGAAGCGATAAATGATGTTCTACTTGAAAAAGGTTGTAGTCTTTCTCTCTATGATGTTGGAGAGCGGCTCTGCCTCCACCCACTTTGTGAAATAATCAATTACCACAATGGCGTACTTGGTGTTGGCTTGGGCAGTCGGCAGTGGTCCAATAAGATCCAATCCCCACTAAGAGAAAGGCTAAGAACTTGACAAATAAGTAAGTTCTTCTAGGGGCTGTCTTGGAATATCTCCGTGAATCTGACATTCATAACAAGATTTGATCAGCCTAACAGAGTCCTGCAAAATTGTGGGCCAATAATATCCTTGCCGAATAATTTTGTACATTAAGGATCAGGCCCCTCCATGACTCTAACAGGTCCCCTGGTGGATGTTTTCAAGAATTTTGTCTGTCTCATTTAGTCTTAAACATTTCAAATATGACAGGTTAAATCCACGTTTATAAAGTACATTTTCAATAACAGCGTACTTGACTGATCTGTTCTTTATCTTTCTCGCCTCATTTCTGTTAGGTGGTAGCTTCCCATGTTGAATGTAAGACTTCAACTCCTTTATCCACTTCGGGTCGGGGACTTCTTGCAAGGCAACTACGAAGTCTTCTTTGAGGTCTACACTTCTCTGGGTCAGGATCTCAACTGACACTGTAATTGGAGCTTTTTCTTTAAACACCGAGGCTAATTTTGCTAGAGAATCAACCCTGGAATTATTTGCTCGGGGTAGCTGCTTCACTGTGACGCTTTGAAAGGCCTTTATCAATTTTCTGGCTTGGATCAAGTAAGCCTGTATGTTGTCCTCCCGAGCCTGGAATTGTCCATTGAACTGGTTGGCGATCAATTGAGAATCATTGTTTATGATCAAGTTTCGGGCTCCTAAAACTTGATCCAACTTGATCCCATTGATGAGTGCCTTGTATTCCGCCTCGTTGTTGATCACCTTGAAATCGAACTGCAGAGAATACATAACCTCTTCTTCGTTTGGCCTCTTCAGGATAATCCCTGCTCCACCTCCTTGAATGTTTGAGGTCCCATCAAAATGCAACTGCCAAACACCTTTCAAGATCGCAAGGTCGGGTACACTATTCTCGTCTCAAGTATAGTCAATATCCGAGATCTGTAATATGATCAACTGTTTTAAGATCATAAGTTCTGCCATAAAATCTGTCAAGGTTTGCCCCTTGATAGCTTTTCGAGGCTTATAGTCTATATCATACTCGCTAAATTTAACCGACCATTTCACCAATATCCCTGACAAATCCGGTTTGTGAAGAATTTTCCTTAGTGGTTGATATATCATCACAACTATCTAATGAGCTTGGAAGTAAGGGCGTAACTTTCTGGCAATAACAATGAGTGAAAGGGTAAACTTCTCGAAAGGAGTATATCTGTTCTCGACATCCAGTAAAGATTCACTCATGTAATACACAGGCCTTTGCAGCTTTTCTCTATCTTCCTTTACAAAGATAGAGCTCACAGAGTGTTCACCGACTGCCAAATACAGCTGCAAAATGTTCCCTTTCTTGGGGTTTACAAGATGGGGGACATGTGCTAAATACTCCTTGAGCTTTCAAAAGCTCTGCTAGCAATTCTCATCCCATTCCAACCTTCTTTCTTTCCTCATCATTTGGAAGAAGGGAAAGCATTTGTCAGTGACTTTTGAAACAAATCTACTCAAGGCCGCCAACCTCCTTGTTAGACTTTGCAGCTCCTTTATTGTGGTCGGAGGTTTCAAATCTAGGATGGCCTTAATCTTTTATGGGTTGGCCTCAATGCCTCGTTCACTGACCATGTACCCGAGAAACTTTCCAACTCCTACTCCGAATGAACATTTCTCAGGATTTAATTTCATATTATACCTCCTCAAATAAAAGAAGGTCTCCTCCAGGTGCTTAGCATGATTCAAGGTTTTCACAGATTTGGTAATCATATCATCAACATAAACCTCTATGGTTGACTCGATCAAAGGTTTAAAAACCTTATTAACTAATCTCTGAAATGTGACCCCTGCATTCTTTAACCCAAAGGGCATAACTATATAACAATACAACCTTTGGTCTGTAACAAATACAATTTTCTTTTAATCGGGTTCATGCATCCTGATCTGATTATACCCCGAGAAGGTGTCCATGAAACTGAGGAGCTCATGACTCGCCGTGGCATCGACTAATTGGTCAAACTTTGAAAGTGGAAAGCTATCTTTTGGACAAGCTTTATTCAAGCCGGTGAAGTCCACACACATTCTCCACTTCCCATTGGACTTCTTCACCATCACCACATTCGAAATCCATTCGGGGTATTTAACTTCTCGAATAAACCCCGCTTTCAGTAACTTGTCAACTTCTATCTTGATGGCTTCCCTCCTTTTGAAGTTGAACGTTCGTCTCTTCTGAGCTACGGGCTTCAACTTTGGATTCACCATCAACCGGTGAGAGATAATCCGAGCATTGATCTCCGGCATGTCATCATGGTGTTAGTGTATATGCCCTAGAAACCATTCGTGTTGTCGGTTTCAGGGCTTTTGATCTTGTATAAACCTTATATTTAT
>JAVXUL010000004.1:813194-826391 GCA_035590515.1 Trichilia minutiflora | reverse complement strand
ACTTTGGTGGACTATTACGCTCCTCTCTTCTTCTCGGAGGTCTCTACTGTAAAATCTGCAGATTTCTGTCAAAAGGTTGGCCTCTGTCAACAAGTGGCAATCTTTTTCTCAGAATTCCGTGAAGATAGCTGTGGGGTTTGCCACCGTGCTGTTTCGGAAGTGTTAATCAAATTGAAAGATCCTGACACACAGGTCTGTTATTTCATCATTAGTGACTAGAAGGAAAACAATATGAATAATTTCTTACTATTTCTGCTTCTAATTTCCACATGCCTTCTGTATGCAAAAACATTTAGCATTGAACTTCTGATAAATATTAAATTTAAATGAATTGTTATGAGACTTATAATATGTTTTTAAAATTTTGCTTAGTGAAATTGAATAAGTTAAAATCATCAGAAGAACAAACTGATGTTGAGCATGTAAGACAATTATGATAATCAGGTTTCATATCCTTGCATTTATCACATATAAAATCAAAACTTTGGTGTACATGGGATTGATAAAAAACACATTATTTATATA
Source organism: Trichilia minutiflora (assembly GCA_035590515.1). NCBI lineage: Eukaryota > Viridiplantae > Streptophyta > Magnoliopsida > Sapindales > Meliaceae > Trichilia > Trichilia minutiflora. Next base: position 825,866 of record JAVXUL010000004.1, on the reverse strand, counting down.
AAACTTCAAAATGTGTAAGGAAGGTGGTTTATGAGCACACAATAATATGGACATTTTGTCATGCTGTGAGATTGCTACGAGTTTATGATGTTACTGTTAATTTATAGTAAAAGAAAAAAAATGGTATCTGTTTATCCCCATATTATTTTCAGTGTGCATGATATATTGTGGTTGACCCTGCAAAAATTTATTGGCATTGTATGATTTAGATTTGTGGATTGTGAAAAATGTATCATGTAGCTTAGTTCTAGTCATATATCTGGTGATGTTATCACAGAAGTTAAATCACTCAAGAATACACAAATCCTTGAAGTTCGTTTCCATAGCTAACAAAACAACTTATGCTCTAATTTTTCTCTCATGTCAGCTAGAGATAATTGAGTTCCTTTTGAAGGCATGTAATTCCATGGAGGGCTATGCGAAAAAGGTGAGAGCAATGTGAACTTGCAATGAAATATAGTTTTGTTCTCTGCCTTTATTAATTCCTCAAAATCAGTTTATGGACACAATCTACAAGTGAAAATATTGATATCAATGAATGGTAGATCTATTGACATGACAAATAACCGATGTATGTGTGGTGTTTCATTATAGGTCTGTATCAGGCTTATGTTCGATGGATGTAATAACCATTCAATTTATCAGTACAATATAGATTGGGATTGTTTGTTTGGGAAATTTTTATTTATATATGGTGGTATTTATCCCTTTGAATGCTATTTATGAATCCTAATGTCTTTGAACACTGTAGCAGTGTAAAAAGATGGTCTTCGAATACGGTCCGTTGATCCTTGTCAACACTGAGAAGTTTCTGGAAGAAAATGATTTATGCACTCTGCTTCATGCCTGTAAATCATCGACAGCCGGCATTAACGAGGAAGTATCAGAGGTGGTAACTGTATTGGCTGACTCATAAATGGTGCAAAACAAAACATTAGTGCAAAAAAAAATACAGGTTCAATACACACCTCTGCCATATCCTTTCATTTCCATCATTATTTGTATAATTCTGTAACAGTGAAACAATTATGATTGTGCTTGCTTCTGTTGTAGAAAAGCATGTAATATTGAAAATTGAATACTTTGTTAAATTGTTCACTCATGAATATCTACAGCAGCCTAAACCACGGGAAACTTTTATGCAATTGTTTCAAAACCTCTACTTGTTTATTGGGAAATAATACTACTACGCATACAAACTCATTCGTACCATTTTGATTGGACTGTATTATATAATTTTTACATGTATTTCAACAAGTATAAAAACTTAGGTTGGATGGTTTTAGCACCAAATAGGCTTTTGCCTTTGAGAATATTTTTAAACTTCGAGTGTATTTTTATTATTTTAGTCTCTTAAAAAATAAAAATTTGTCGTATTGACTCTTGTATTTAGAATGCTTGCATTATTTTGACTTTTTTATATTGTAAAAGCCAGCCCTGTCTTGAATAGCCAGTTGGGACCATTCAATAATAGCCTATGATGTGTTCTATATTTTTTTTCTTTATCATAATTATGACTATTGTGATTAGTAAATGTGTGTATGTGGTCACAATTTATAAAATGAGCATATAAATGATGTGGTACTCTCCAGTCTCGTCCCATTTAAAAATTTTCTTTTTACCAGAAAAAAAATAATTGTTTACGCATATATATAATATTATAATGTCATTTTATACAATAAATAGTTGTCTAAATTTGATCATTACATTTTAAGTAATTTGTATATTTAATATTATTATTTGCCTTTTAGATTTTGTAATCTCTCACTTTCAAGGTATATAGTTTATACATAATTACTTGCTCATTATTTATGTGCTAAAAGCCTAAAACTTTCATTTTCTATGAAAATGTTAATTTCATGTTAACTAAGTTATAGAATTGGGTCAGTATTAACCTTTTTTTTTTTTTTTTTTGAGATGGTAATGTTAACAAGAAGGCAAAAACATATATTTATGTCTCATCTTTATTAAGAATATGATTTGCATTTACTTTCATACGCATTTACATAATAATAAAACTAGATATAATTATTTATTTATTTATTTATTATTTTAATATATATTTAATTATTTATTTTATTAATATTTGATAGTTAGATAGTGCTAATTATTTTGTAAAAATTATGAGAACTATTTTGTTATATTATTAATGATTGGTGTATGAATTTTTTTTTAATTATTAAATTTTTATTATTGGATCTGTTATCACGTCCCTAACTTGTCGGACTCACGTATAATAACTGTTACAAATTCTTGATATGAATTCTAAATCTCCGAATGCATATTAAAAGCTTGTAAGACTTTTAGAATATATATATATGATTAAAACATTTAAAAATACTTTTAAATATTTATTCCATTTAATATAAATTATAATCAATCATAAATAAATCCTCATCTTAGGCATAAGTATCATCATCACATTCATTTAAATGATAAAATAATTAAAACATATAGTTTCATAAAATTTCTTTATAACTCTCAAAATACATCATTATACTTATGTTTGTAAAACTATCAGTAAACTCAAATTTTAAAAAGGTGAGTCGAGCATGAAAACATACTTGAGTGTTTTAAACTCTGATATGATTAGCACCACATTTCTGCTGCACTGATCTCAAACTCTCCTAAAATTGAAGTGTAAGAGAGTGAGTATATTAAATGTATACTTCGTGAATAGATAAGTAAATAAAATTAATAAATAAAAATATGTTAAACAATGCTTGAAACAAAAGTAATTTAAATAAATAATTTAGAAAAATATCAAAAGGATTCATTTTCATAAAACCAATGTTTAATTAAAAATATCAAAAATATCAATGTTTAATTAAAATTATCGGGTTGACCTCATTTTTCGATGATCAATTTGATCAGAAACAATCCTGGACTGTCAATAGGTTTTTTCTTATACATATAAAAATAATATTCAGAATATGAAAACATTCTTTATTCAAATAATAATAATGTGTATGATAGTTTGACTAAAACTAGCCTATCATAGATATTGACCCTCAAGTAGTGTGTGAATCAATACAGGAGTATACTTTACTTTCATTTAGTGAGCCACTCCACCGTAAATAAAATCATCATTCTGCTTGTAATAGCCATACTAGTACACAACTCATCTATAATGGTCATTACATCAGTTCGCCTCTATGATGATTTTACATGTATAATTATTGAAACTTAATGTTTTAACATTTGTTTTGTTTCTATTAAATTACATTATGATCTTTATGAATGATTCTGGGTTTCGTTCTATGTATAGATGGTTTATAAAGAACATATAGATTTTATACTGTGTTTGGTATGGAATAATTTTGAAAAGGGGTGTGTATGTGAGGAGATTTTAAATAGTTTTGATAAATATCTAGAGTATTGTCTTTGAGGGGTGTATTGATGAATATTTATCTTTATGATAATTTATTTTGGATTTGAATTTGCATATGGATATCATGATAAGACCAAGAAGACTGAAACTGTAGCTATAGAATAAATAGTCTAGTATGAAGTTAGATAGACATTGTCTAGGTAAGTGGTATATATAAAATAGCCTAAGAGAGGATCACAGAATAGTCACCTAGGTAATGTAGTGTCCAGGTTAGATAGATGATTGTCCATCTGGGGACCTAATGTAAAGTAGTTTAAGGTTAGACCTCGAAGAAACCGTCCAGGTGAGTGAGTGCCAGGTGACTATCCATCTAAAATCATGTATATATAGAGGACAGTTATTAGTATTACCACGTGACTACTCAACGGCTAATGTTAGTGGTGGGCCGAGTTTTGATTTAAATTCATGCATTCTCCTATTTTATATTAAGAAATAAACTTTATAAAATCTATTTTGTTTTAAAAGTATACGAAAAATCCATTGACAGGTGGGGGTTATCTCTGATCAAGATAATTTTCAAAAAAAGAGGTTAACTCAATGTTTTTATTTTATTTTAATGATTGTAGCCTTAAATGCATAATGCTGAGATTATATTTTAAATTCTTTTCATTGAATATATTACTAAATTCAAATTTTTGTTTGCACATATTTGATTTGTATATAATATGTGAATATATGTTTTTTTTTATTTGTCTACTCATTGATAGAGGTGTCAATCGGGCCAACCCGGCCCGGCCCGGCCCACTACGGCCCACTACGTAAGCGGACCGGGTCGGGTTGGCCCGTTTATTTGCGGGCCAATAAAATTCTAACCCTAACCCGGTCCGCGGGCCAACGGGCCTAAACGGGCCGGCCCGCGGACCAATTTAAAATTAAAATATATTTAAAAAAATATTAATTATTATTAAATATAATATAAAAATAAATTTATTATATTTTAAATTTATTTTTTTTTATTTTTTGGGTGGTCCGCGGGCTAGATGACCGACCCGTTTAACCCGCGGGCTTCGCGGACCGGACCAAAAAAGCCTGCGAGTTAAACGGACCCATTTTTTTATAACCCGACCCACTGAAATCCGCGGATCAAACGGGCCGATCCGCGGACCACCGGCCCGTTTGACAGGCCTGATTACTTATGACTTGTTTTTTAGTTTTTAGAAGAGCATTTATGAGTTGACTTGTTCAATGACAAGTTTTGCTCAAGACTCAAGAGGGTATGTCGAAAATAAAGGACATTTTTGTTGATGGTCTGGTCCTTCTGTATATAGACTGTGGCCAAGAAGGAGGACGTAGAGAGGAGAAAGTCTAAGGTCTTAATAAGTACGAAAAAAATCCAAGATTTTGGTCCCAAAATTGACCAAAAACAAAAGAGAAGACTGAACTGCAAACAATCTATCGATCTATAAAACAAGTAGTTTTAAAAAGCACGACGTCCCCCGGAAAGTGGGTTTAGAACATTAATTAATTTAGTAATAGTGGGGTAAGTTTAAGTCGTTGGTGGAGGTTAGAAGTTAAAATTTTCAAAGGTGAGAAGTTGGGTGACCGAAATTTCCTCATGCAATTGGCCATTTTCTTTTCACGCCATTATTCATTCTCACTGCGGTTTCCCAATCATAAGCTTCCGCCGCTCCATCCCATCTTCTCACAAGATTTTTCAAATAAATATATTACTTGCTTTTAATTATGCACTTAATGCCCTTTTTTTCACCCAATTATAATTCTTTATTGTTTTTGTTTTTGTTAATAATTTTACATACATATTTTTTTTTAATATAATTAATTTTTAAAATATGTATTATTAGCTCTTAGATTTTATCGAGAACAGATGCCAATTGAACTGATTTGTTATTGCATTCGAAGGGATAGTTCAAATAAAATTTACGATCTCTATCGTTATATTTAAAAGAATAATTCAAATAAAACCCACAGTCTAACTCTTTTGATACTTCAATAAAATGATACTCCTAAAATTCGAACCTAAGACTCATTAGAATTCAGATCCTAACTATCATATTAAGCTCTAGGAGAATTTATAAGCTCCTAGATGAGAATGATTATTTGGAAAAGGCACAATAGAAAACAATGAAGGACCAAAAATATATTTCATCTATAAAGCATCATTTATAAATTAAACATGAAAGCAAATAAAAAGGGGCAGATGCTATATTATTAAAAAATAAAAAATTAGTTTTTATTTAATATATTTTAAAAATTACATGATATTTTAATTTTATATTTTGAAGAGATATAAATAATAGATACATTTGAAATGCGTTCTTTTTAATATAAAAAATAGTTTCATCACAAAACGTTAGGGGAATATATATATATATATATATATATATCACTCCATCAGATCTATAAATCATGCATTATACAGATAGCTTTATGCATATCTATAATTTCAAAAAGTAATTCATTTCTGTTGGCCGTTATTCTAGACTTTGTGCCCATTACCGTCCTACTCTTACATAATTTTTTTTTTTTGAAAAGAAAAAATTTAAGAAATGCATATCATATGTTGATAAATGGATTTTCTTCCGAGGACATCGAAAGTGTATGGCTTCAATTCTAATTCATGAAAAGATTGTTTCTGTTTAATTAAGAATACATAGATATTAGAATACTTCTTCGAGAAAAACAAACTTTATTCACCTCTTAATTTTTATTATTTTTTTATTTTTTGTAACTCAGGTGTCCGGACTAACTTACGCGCACCTCGACTAATCCTGGGAGAGGGCTAGCACAGCATACCACCGTCGTGACCCCCCTCTTAAATTACAGCATACTCTAAGAATCAAACCCCAAATCGTGTACCTAACCACACAGTCTAGAGCTCATCCCTACCAACGGGACTAACTACAGGTGAGTCACCTCTTAATTAAAATCACAATATTCCAACTAACCACTATTTAAATAATTGATTAATTAGCAAATAAAAAATTTCAGTATAACCTTTCCTAATAAGACCTATTTTTTTTAGCAGACTCATATTTAGGATCGATATTGGAGGTTAAAAAACATTATAAAGAGTCATTTTCAAGTGCCAGTGAAACTTAATTATTTTTTTTTAAATTTAAATATAAATATTTAATAAAATCTTTTTATATATATCTACATATTTAATCTCAAACTAGTTTTCCTATTAAATGTGCATTTTAAAAAACATGAATATCTATGCTTGAAAAGTATTTTATACTTGTTATCCAATTTTGTTTTGTATAATTCTATATATTGTTGTGGGATGTCATAGAATAAATGTGATATGAATAATTATTACTCATGCCCATGAGCTGAGTAAGGTCATTTATTAAATAAGAATTTTATTAATAAGTGTTGTTAAAATATTTGTTAAAATTTTAATATTATTATTTATAATAATTTTTAATACTTAATATTATAATTAATAATTTTTTTTTAATATATTAAAAAATATAACTTATTATATATAAAAATTTTAATAAATAAACTAATAGTAATTGTTAGCAAAATCTATTCAATAGTTTTATGCTTTTATTTTTATAAAGTTAATTTATTTTAAGATAGTGGACAATTCCCCATGTCAAAACTTCATTATTTAATCGAAAATTTTCCCATTCTATTAATTCAATATAATAATTAATTAAAACTTAATTTTTGATTAAAATTAACAGTGAGTCTGCCTTTTGTGTCATACTCCAAACTTCAAATTTAGCCAAATTACGCGTGGCATTGCATCGGTTGTCGTTGAATCCAACTTCTTTCCAACGCACAAGTCCAAAGTCTCCTCTCTCTTTCTTTTCTCTTTCATTCTGTTCTGTACACATATGCGTACTTTTCTATCTCTCAATACACCATATTTTCATTTGTAATTTCCTTCTACTGTTTCGTCAAAACTCTCTCTCTTCTACCTCTCATGATTTCTTCTTCCCCACCCGAAACCATGAAGTCTGTATCTTTGACCATGACCGACGCAGCATCCTGGTACTGTGCCATTGTTTTGCTGGGATTAATCCTACTGGGTTCAATAAGAGAGAATTCTCTAGCAGACGGCCCTGTGAGAGGAAACCAGCTTCTGGACAGGCCCTGCGATGAAATCTACGTCGTCAGAGAAGGGGAAACCCTCCACACCATCAGCGACAAGTGCGGCGACCCGTATATCTTGGAGCGCAACCCGCATATCCATGACCCGGATGATGTTTTTCCTGGCCTCGTCATCAAGATCATTACTTCAAAACCCAGAAAATTGCTGAGGTAGCTCATGTAATGAAGAAATTTAAGACGTCTTATTAAGCTGCTTGTATCATATTCATTTTCATATTTTACTTCTGATAGAATATCACAACTTATGCGCTTCATACATTTTTCTTTTTTCTTTAGTGGGAGTAATTTTCTATTTTTTTGCCATTTTCTGCGTTTAATTGGTGGTCTGTAGACCGGCAATAGCTTTTGTTCGGTATAGAGGAAAAGGTTGTCCTGGATTGAGGGTTGTATATCACAGGAAGAATAACTTCTCCTACAGAATCTAAGACAAGTATTAATTTGTATTTGTTATTATTAGCTGCATATTTACAGTTTCATTCTGATAGAAGAAAAGTTTGAATGGTAAATCTCATTATGTACAACTTTAAAAAATTGAAATTACTACCCATGTTTGACTGCGTTTCTTGACAGGTGAAAATTTGTTTTTAACATCCATGACTAGATTATGGTCAATTAATTAACAGTTAGGTCACACAAAAGAAAAAATCATTTCAACCCCGTCATGTTTATATATATACATTTGGTTTTTATCATTTGACCATTCTTTTGGATTCTTTTTCTTTTACCTAAGGTTTTTTACGGTGATTAAATTTCTTTTCCTTCCTACTGGAAGGTGGGGTTATCTTAATTTTGAGAGCAATAGAAAAGAAAAAAAAAATAAAAAAGAAAAGAAAGAGAGAACAAATTGTTGAATAAACAATTAGGTGATACACCAATATTTAAGATAAGGAGACCTGCTGGCGGAGGCTTGAGAAAAAGCATCCATCAGCTTTTGTCTCAAATGAGAAAACGGCCTTTCAACTGCTATGGCGATAAAAACAGGGAGCTCGTTGTACGTAGGAAACTTGGAAACTTTTCGTTACATGTTGTTTATCCTTTCATTTAATAAAAATAAAAATAAAAGTGAAAGTAAAATTGATGGTAAGATATATATGTACTGCAGACTATAGTTGACTTCTGTTTTTATTTTTAATTTGATTAATTAATCTCGCAAAGCTGGCCAGTTTAAGGATTACCTTGTTCCCAACAGTTTGTTTTTTTATTGTATTTTAAATAACTCAAATCATATATATGTGTATGGTTTTAAAAAATAAAAATTGAGCACAAAAATTGTTATAATACAACATGAATTCATATGAAGCTAGAAATAATAGAGAATTTAAATATGATCAATCAATAAATACGAAAGAGAGCATGGAACAATTTCTTCTCCTCGCACAAAATTAACTACAAAATGAAATATGAAAGAATCAGTACAATATTGTACATGTCATAGAAGAAAAAATAAAATGAAATTATATCAAATAATAAATTGAGTGTTCTAGTTTTTTGCATAATTGGCTTACATAAGAAGGAATAATTAAAAAGACTGAAAAACCAAGAGTTAATATGAGTTGTTCTTTTGGTTTATTCTTCTGGGTTACTCACCAAACTTGCTAATTAAACAATAAATTTCCTTACTTGTCCCTGGACCTTTGTGCGTTGTTGATTGCGAATCTTTAGTTACATGCAAATGAAGTTACAAATCCCGTGGATTATAAAAATAGACAGATTAATGTTTAAATTTCATTGACCATGATATATCATGATTAAGGGGTACCGTTAATAATAACCTAATTATTAATCAATTAAATGATGAAGGAAAGCACTGAATTATAGCTATTGCTTTTGTCATTATCTGGGGTGTTGGTGGATCTTCATCTATTATCTGATTAGGTAAGAGTCTAATAATAATTTGTGGTCTGGTGGCCTCAATGAATCAATGGAACAAATACAAGAATCATTAACACAATATGATACACATTTTGCTTGAAGTTGAATGTGACATTTTGGATCGGCAACCAAAGTACCCCACCAAGTTTTTGATGGATTCTGTTGTTCTATTTCCATCATTCCTACCTTTTTATTCATAATATATCTTTAACTTATTAAAATTAAGAATAAAAAAAGAGAGGACTAGTAGAAACTTGTTACAACTAGATTGGCTGCACTAAACTTGCAAGTTTTAAAGTTTTTTAATTAACAAAAATAATACTTTCTTCTGGATCTAATAATGATTTTAGCTTGATTAAAGAATATGTTGGTGCAAAAAATGTTCGGTAATTTTCTTATATACCAAACGAAGAGCAGTTCATGATGGTAAAGTGATGTTTTGTATTTGTGATTGGATTTGAGTTACTCCCAAACTGCCTACGTATCTGCTCTTTTCTCCTTTTTCTTCTTTTTCTTCTCCCTGATTTTTTTTTTTTCTCGGTGGGGGATCAAGTTACACATAGTTTTATTTATGGGAAGGAAATGATGATTATATAGGATAGGATAGTAGTTCCCAAGAATTATAGGATAGCTTTCATTAAAATGTGTGAGGACCACACTGTTGATTTAGTAGAAATATACTGTATGGGCCTCAAATTACCACCAACATCAGTCTTCCAATTTTCAGTAAAAATTTACTTTTAGTGAAAATTATAGTATGTATGGGTTTCTCACAGGGATAGGGGCTCCATACGGGATCTTTACATCATCAAATGGGTGGGCCCAAAACCATCAAGCGTGTAAGCTTGGCATCGAGCAAAAGAGCTTGGTATTATGCAAAAGTGAGCTCAGAATTATCGAGCACGTAAGTTCGACATCGAGCGAATAAGTTCGGTAACATAGAGCGATGAGCTCAAAATCATCGAGCGCATAAGCTTGGCATCGAACAAATTAGCTCGGAATCATAGAGTAAGAGAGCTCAGAATTATCCAGTGCGTAAGCTCTGTATCGAGTGAATAAGCTCAAAATCAGTGAGCACATAAGCTTGGCATAAAGCGAATAAGCTCGGTAACATAGAGCAGTAAGTTTAGAATAATCGAGCGTGTAAGCTCAACATCGAATGAATAAGCTCGGTAACATGGAGCGGTGAGCTTAGAATCATCGAACGCGTAAGCTCTACATTGAGCAAATAAGCTTGACATTATGGAGCACGTGAGCTCAGAATCATCTAGTGCATAAGTTCAGCATCGAGCAAATAAGCTCGAAATCATAGAACAGGTGAGCTCAGAATCATCGAGCGCGTAAGGTTGGCATCGAGCAAATAAACTCGGTAGCATAGAGCAGTGAGCTCAGATTCATCGAGTGCGTAAGCTCAGCATAGAGCGAATAAGCTTAGAATCATCAAGTGAAGAGCTCGACATTGAGCTAAAATGCTCTGGATCATCAAGCGAAAGAACTCGGAATCATCGAGCGAAGGGCTCGACATTGAGCTAAAATGCTTGAGATCATCGAACGAAAGAGCTCGGAATCATGGAGCGAATAAGCTTGAAATCATCGAGTCAAGAGGCTCGATATCATTGAGCCAAAGAGCTCGAAACTATCGAGCGAATAAGCTCAAAATCATCAAACAAGGGGGCGTGGGATCATCGAGCAAAAGAGCTCAGCATTGATGCCTAACGCAAGCTAGGGCTTACAAGGCTTAACATTAGTCAGAGTTATGGGTCAACTAGTGTCAGGAGATTTTAAGACTAAAAAGCCAACTGTGACACCAGGAGTGGGCTCGACTAGTGTCAGGAAATTTTAGGATTAAAGAATCAACCGTGACACTAAGAGAGGGCTCGACTATTGTCAGAAGATTTTAGGGCTAAAGAGCCAACCGTGACACGAGGAGGAGGCTCGACTAGTATTAGAGAATTTTAGGATTAAAGAGACAATCGTGACACTAGGAGGAGGTTCGACTAGTATTAGGGGATTTTAGGACTAAGAGCCAACCGTAATATTAAGAGGAGGCTCAACTAGTGTCAAGAAATTTTAGGGTTAAAGAGTCAATCATAACATTAAGAGAAGGCTTGACTAATGTCAGAAGATTTTAGGGCTACAGAGTCAACTGTGACACTAGAATAGGGCTGACATGGATCAGGGCAATCCGGGCCAGGTCTTACCTTTTCAGGGTGTCTCAACAATTACAAGTTCAGATAAACTAAAAGAAGAACTCAAAATTGATAGAAAATAAATCTTTCTCATCCAAAATAAACACCTTTAAAATTACTTCTAAATTTGAGTTATAATTATTAAAACAATAATCCAACCGTTTAGATTAAAGAGTAAGATGCCATGAACGTATATCTAAAATTTTAGCTTAATCGAACAGTGGATCGTCCTTCAATTATTAGAAAAATAAAAATTATACACTAAAGAATTTTTTGCAATAGTTGTAGCCTTCTTCTACATCTTTCTATCGTTTGCATGCTCACTGCCATTTTTTTAATTTCAAAACTTAAGGGTTTTTTAATGAGTCTTGGGCTTAGATTGGAATTATTGTGTAAAGCCTAACAAATCTCTCCCTCTAATCCAACTAGGAAAAGATTATAACTCAAGTATATCATACAAAAATCACGCTGACCTCACGTCGATAAAATTCAAATTTCTCTTTCAAAAGTTTCTTATCATCATATCAATACCACTGTTATCAATATGAACTTTTTTCAGTTTTATTTCTCTAGATTATAAAGTATCTCGAATATAATAATATCTAACATCAATATGCTTCGATTTCGAATAGAAAACAGAGTTCTTCGTAAGATGTACAATGCTTTGATTATTATATAGCAACATAAAGCTATTTTGATTTAAATCAAGCTATTGTATAAACTCTTTCAACCAAAGCAACTCTTTGCATGCTTTTTTGACTGTAATAAATTCTACTTCTATGGTAGATAAAGTAACACATTTTTGCAATCTAGAGTGCCATGCCATTAACCCCTCCCCCCCAAGAACGTCATCAAATAACCCAAAACAGATTTTTTAGTATCAACATCTCCTATCATATCCGAATTGGTGAATCCAATGATTACTGACTTTTCACTTTCAAATGAAAGTTTAAAACTGAAAGTACCTTAAAGATATCTCAAAATCTACTTTACTGTATTTCAATGTTTCATTTCTAGATTTGAAAAATAACTGACCATTCCTGTAGCATGAATTAAATATGGTATGGTATAAATTATTATATACATCAAACTACCAACTGTAGATGCATTAGGAACATTTTTCATCTATTTGACTTC
>JAVXUL010000004.1:798658-813094 GCA_035590515.1 Trichilia minutiflora | reverse complement strand
TAATTATTTATTTAATATAAAATAAGTATCAAATGTAAATAAATAAAATTATTATATTAAATAATTATTCATTTAGATATAACTATTTATTTAAACACGATTATTCATTTAACTAATCGTATTTTAATCGTATCTTAAACGGGTAAACAAATTCAAAAGGTCAAATCCGAATCTAATACGATTATTAATCATGTGACATGAATACGATCATATTATTATTTGTGTCAAAATTTTTAAATCCGAATCCATTTAATTATATTGAATTCGTATCGAATAATCGTATCGTGACCCAATTTGCCACCCCTAGAAAACAGTTCTCCAATATCTTCTAATTTAGTAATTACAATCAAAATTTAATAATAATAATAAATTTAATTTAATAATATATTATATAAATAAAAATTTTAAGAATTAATTATTTACAAAATAAAAATTATAATATCTTAAAATAATATTTCTCTCTTTTCTAAATTACATTAAAGATAAAAGAGGATTCAATTATCAATTCTTTTAATTTAAAACATCTATAATTTAAAAATCAAATGAAATACATATTATTCTTTATAAACTATTTTTTTATAGACATATTGTTTAAAAAAAATTTATATATTCTAATACATTTTACTTTCTTTTATAAATAAAATTAATCAAAAAATATAACTTTTAGTAAAATTATATCTTTTACGAAAACATATAACTTTTGGTTTAAATATGTATAGTTATAATATTTCTAAAAAATATAATTTTTAATTTAATATTATTTAAAATAAATTCAAAATAATAATTAGAAGTCAGGTTATTCTTTTGCAAACAGATTGTTTGAAAAAATTTATATATTCTAATACATTTTGTTTTTTTATAAATAAAATTAATTAAAAGATATAATTTTTGATTGAGTTATAACTTTTCTAAAAATATATAACTTTTGATTTAAATCTGTATAGTTATAATATTTTTAAAAAATACAATCTTTGATTTAATATTATTTAAAACAATAATTAATTAAAATTAAAAAATCATGTACTTTAAAAATAGAATATATATATAGTCGAGTTTAAAATTGGATTTTGAAACTTCAATAAAAATTACCTATATTATTAATCAATCAAATCCATTTATTTTTTTATTATTTATAAGGGGAAATGACAAATACTCCTTAACCTAAAAAAAACACCCCCTCCCTTAAATCAAAATTGATCAAGATCATTGATTGTTTGAAATGAATGGTTGAGATTGCATGAAATTTAAGGGAGGGGGTGTTTCTTTTTTTGTGCAAAGGTTAAGGGGTATTTGTCATTCCCCCTTATTTATAAACTATTTAGGAATATATGTTTTTATTTTTTGTTTTTTTTTTTGTGATATTTGAATTTTTCTTATTGAAGTACTATGATACCAACACCCTCCGCCGTGAGTCCGCCTGCAACCTTGCAAATTGAATCACATCCCTCAGTACCTCACTAATTCTTGAAAGCTATTCTACTATTCTAAACAAGAGCAAAGTTTGAATCTGTGACATGTTTTTAGCCATTTAAGACATCCATTGAATAAATGCAATACAAGGTTGAGGGATACTCCCAGAGAGGATTGCTGCCGGACAGCAGGCAATCTTGTCCCCAGCAGCAACCTCACCAATAACACATTTTCATATTTGTTTCCACCACAGGGCACACCTGAAATACATTAATGCATCCATTAGCTTCAACAGGACCTTTTCCCACCCAATTTTTCATCGGGAAAAATATAAAAATAAATTTTTTAAATTATTTTACGAAAATAATTATATTTAAAAAATATTAATAAATTAAATCAAAAATATATTTTTTAAAAATTTTATTTTTATTTAAAAATTATTTTTTTTATTATATTTAAAAAAATATTTTTAAATACAATAAAAAAATTAACTTTCAGACAAGTAAATATATCATATTTAAAAATATTTTTTTAAATATAATAAAAAAATAATTTTTAAATAAAAAACATTTAAAAAATATATTTTTATTTAATTAATTAATATTTTTTAAATATAATTATTTTTATAAAATAATAAAAAAATAATCATTTTTGTACATTTCTCCCTTCCATTTTCAAACATACAACATTGACCGAAGAAACAAAAAAAATAAAAATAAAAAACTAAAATTTTCACGGTTAGAAGCTGTTTTGGACGTTCCTCGAATCTCTTAAACGGTACCAGAACCAGAACTCAGAACTTCCCTAAACCTGATTTTTTTTCCTATAGTCCAATTGTGCAGCATGTCCATTTCAGGCAGATGACAGCCATGAAAGAATTTTATTACCAAATTAATTTCATTTCGTCGAATATTAGTATTGATTTTGCTAAAATTTCAGCTAAGAAAAAAAACATTCACATTGAGTTTAAAAAAAATAAAGTAAAGAAATAAGAGCTTACTATGTACATTTGATCAACAATCAATCTTCCATGACGAAATCCAAGCCGTCGAATAAACCCGGCCATGCCACTTTAGCAGCCTACTATGCGTGAAAATAAAACGATTAATTAATCAAAAACAAAATAAAAATTGAACGGACTCTTCCCGCTGATTTTCTCATTCGTCAAACGATGTGAAAGAAAAGACGGAGAGAGAGGAACTTGACAGCGGGAAGAGAGCTCTATCCGCAGCTGTCGAAGAGAACTCCGTCAAATCCAAGGCGTCCAGATCCCCCATTTTTCGTTTGTCCATGCGATATCCCAATTTTGTCCCTCTTTCTTTTAGATGATTTTTGAATTTTAAAAGGTTAAATTTAAATATAAATTTTTAAAAAAGCAAGGAATTTAAATTTAGTTTAAATATAAGATAATTTTTTTATGTTAGGATATAAATTTACAAGAATTAGATTTATCTTTACATTTGATTTGTCTTAGGATAATTGTTTCAAATTTTGAATTGAATTTGTTTTAGAATAATTCTTTTGAATTATATTTTTATTTTTAAAATTTAAATTTTAGGATATTTTTATTTAAATTTATCTTTTAATTTAATAAATAATAATAGATAATTATTTTATTTTTTAATTTTATCACTTTTTCTATAAATAGATCCTCATTTATAAGGTGAAGGAGAGGAGGAACATTAAGAAGGAAAAAAAAAAAAGATTAAAGGAGATACAAAAAGAGTCAAGTTTGTAAAAAAATTTTATCATCTGATTTTAATCAAACGTCTGAGATCTAGAGTTGTTAATTGTCGAACCAGGATAAAATTTGATCATAGCATTTGTGAAGTTCTATAACTTTCTGGCCCTCAAACAATGAATCACATTTCTAAATCTTCTTTCATTTTCTAGTTTTAATTGAACATTCAATCCAAAATTATTAACCATAAGATTAGGACAAAATTTGGACCAGACGTTCTTAGAATATTTTTATAAGATATAAACAGTTAAGATGGTGTTTTATACTATATAATTTCTTATTTGATCCTTGAACAATAAATTACATTATTTATTATAAATTTTTTTACACTATCAAATTTTAATAAAATATTTTATACAGATTCGTTAATGATTAGACTAAAATTTGGTACGAAAGTTATTGAGATTTAATTTTATAATCTAAACCATGGGATTATAATTTATGTTATTTAAATCTTAATTCTACTCATAACTTTTGGTGATTCATTTATTTGAATATTTTTTTCTTTCGTTTATTTATTTTTTTCTTCCTTTTCTTTGTTTGTGTATACTTTAAGATTTTTAAGAAAGACTCTTTTGGTTAATTATTTATTTTTTAATTAAATAAAAATTATTTATTTTTTAATTAAATAAATTAATTAATTTAAAAGGATGTCCTACTTTCTTCGTTGGTTAATTGAATTTTAATTTTAAATTAACACAAATTTAATCAAGGTGTAGAATGTTCAATTAGATTAATTAAATATACGGGATAAGATAATAGGTTTACTCTTATCCTTTTATCAACTAGATTTTTTTTTAAAATAATGATTTAAATAAAACATCTTAAATGTCTATTATCTTTCTTAATCAATCAATTATTTATTTTATATCTTAAATGTCCATTATCTTTCATAATCAATTAATTATTTATTTTAATTGATCAATATTAAGATAAACCATTTAAGGTATTTACATTTTTTTTAAATTAAATAATAATTTAGATGAGATAGGACAGTTAATTATTTTAATATTAATAAGGATAAAGTAGAGTATTTAGGATATATATTCTCTTCTTAATTAATCAAATTTTTTATTCAACTAAAATTTTAAAAAGATTGCAAATAAGGATAATAATATAATAATTAAGATTATACAATGAGATAACCGTAGATTATGAAAGATATATAGGGCATTTAATTTTTTTAATTAATTTATGAATTAAAAATCTCTAATTTATTATATATTATTTGAATAGACGGTGATTTTATTTTTTTTATTTTAATTCAAAAATAAATTTTTAGACCACGTGACCATTCCTAATATAATGATTTTTTAGTCCTGACCACCCAATTTTGTTCAAACTCTTTCAAGCAATTAATAGTCTTTCGACTATTGATTTTTAGAGGTGTTATCACACCTTGATTCGTGGATCTCATACGTGATAATCGTCACAGATTCTTAATAAAACATTTTTTAAGTCCAGAATGCTTATTAAGAACTTGTAAAGTTAAAAATTTTAAATCAAACAAAAACACTTTCAATATATTTTCGTCCAAACTCTCAAACTTCTTAATTCTCAAAACCAACACAAACACTTCTAAAATATTTTTCATCGTATCAAGAATATAATACTCAACTTATACAAACTTTTAGAATCATAAAATATCAATATTCATTATGTACAAAATGTAATTTCATAATTATTTCCAAGTAATCTGTTTCTGAAATATTAACAAATATCATATTCCTGGAAACAAAGTAAAACCAAGAAAATCATAAACAATATATGATACTCCCAGTGGACTCAATGATGAACGTGAGTCGAGTATAGAGTCAATACTTGAAATCTCCTCTTCTGATGCTATCATCACCCTTCACACTTCCGCTGCGCTATATGCCTGTGAGTGGGGAAAAGAGTAAGCATACTAAAATATACTCAGTGAGAGAATAACAATAATAAAATCATAAAATAACTTATAACAATAATAATAAATATAAGCATTATCCAATATTAATTATTCAATGAAAAACACTGAAAAGAAGAACAATTTCATGTTTCCCTTTTTCATCTTAAAACCCAAAATTTATCAAACATTAAGAAAATCCCGTGGGCATAGTCGATGTCCCTGGTAATTATGCTGATCAGGTGCAACACCGAACTATTAGTGGGTTTTATATACAATATAAAACATACTATTTTAAAACTATAATTTAAATACAAAACATAAAACAATGAGTAGTTTAATTAGAAAAGAAGCCCACCATCGATGTTGGCTATCGTGTAATCACGTGGTGATACTCGTGACTGTCCTCTACAAATACAACACCAGATAATCCTTTATCTGACACACACTCACCTAGGTGGTCTCCTCGATATCCATCTTCAGGCTACCACATCAACACTCACCTAGGTGGCTATCTCGTGGTCCTCTCTCAAGCTACTTCACATCACTCACCTAGACGGCCTCTACCTAGGTCAGTCCTAAACTACCACATCAGGACTCACCTAGATGGTCTCTATCCAGATCTGTCCTAGGCTACCACATCAGTTCTCACCTAGAGTTTATATCCCAGTGAACTCTTTCCCAGGCTACTATCCTGTAGCTACAGTAATCACATAGGCTCTTACAGTCGATATCATTAATAACTAGGCCCTCTTGGCCTCATCACCAAAATACAATCATAAAACATGGGTCACTGACCATATCACCATAAAACACAAATCAAAACCTGGCCCTTAGACCGTAACATAAATCATAAAATCCATACCAAAATATAATATATGAAAAACAGGCTCAAAGGCTATAAATCGTGCACAACACCAAAATTGGGCCTACTGGCCAAACCACCATACTTAAATCACAATATATGGCCCAAAGGCTATCATTCACATAAAACATAAATATAAATCAACAAACCAACAAAATCAATTGGCTTTTCGACTACAAAACCAATAAACACATACATCAGGATCCATAATTAAACAAAAATAGTATTAATAAAGATTCGACATTTATTAAACGAATACATAAGTAAAAGCATCAAAATCATTTAAAAGCAAGTAAAATATAAATAATCCACTCATAGGTTAATGAGGGTACGCACTCCCTAGAGTTTCTCGTTCAAGTCGTGTTTTTGATCTTTGCAATCGGCTCCTATAAACATATACCAAAACTCCATCATTATCCATTTCTAATTTATTAACATGACTCGCATGCGTAGAATGTAATTACCCCATATACCCGGAATTGGTTTATACTCAAAATTGAATAAAACCCTCGTTATACACCTGATTATCAAATCTTTACTACCAATAACCCATATACGAATAAAACTAATATATTTTGACTCAATTTCATGATTCTTACATGTGGACCCCATGTCCTTACCTAAATAGTAATTCGATTACGATTCATCATCACCCATATTTTCTAAATTCACATTTCTAACTTTTTAATGAGTTACCCAACATTTCTACATCCTTACTAACACCAGAAAACTTAAATTTATGCGATAAAATTAGAAAACCTAATACGAAGTACAGTAAAATCCATACGAAATAAAATTGATAAAATGCAAGACAAAATATGCAGACAGGTTAAAAATATTGCTACGAACCTCGTGGTATGGTCGATTTTCTCTAATTTGGTCCGGAACACCAAAATCCCAATTTGATCCAAAACCTTAGCTTTTTTCTCCTACAATTTCTGTGCTTCTTGCGATGAATCAAAGCTACCCACGCGATCTAGACGTTGAATGCGAGAAAATAGTGTAAAAAAATCAAAGAAATGATGAAAAACAAAAATTGTGTGTGAGAGAAGCAGAGAGCAAACGTGAGAGGAGAAGAAGGAAAGAAGAAGAAGAAAACCGGAAGAAGGAGGGGTCAACTTCCCTTTTTATAAAAGTGAGGGCAAAATTACTATTTTATCCTCGATTATTTAAGAAAAGAAGCTTTCAGAAGGAGGTAAATCGATCTTTTTGTGCGATTCGGTCGAACGAATCAAGCAGTTCTTTCAATCAAAGCTGGCAGTGGAAGAGGCTCTTCGCAAATGGAGATCTGAAAATGGGTAGAAACGACGTTCTGTACAAAACAATACAAAGTTTAAGCATCCTTACCCATCTCACCATCGAAAAGATTCTCTTCTTCTTGATGTAAGTGGACTGAATATGGTTAGTGATGAGTCAATTCCTGTTCTGAAACCAACCTTATCAATAGGGCAGATACTAAGCAGGAAGCTGCTTCAACCGGAAGAATTTGAGATGCCTGAAAAAGGCACTGGGAAGAGTAAAGTATCATTAGAGGCCAAATTCTCAGTAAACAAAATGGCGATACACCCTCTTCTCGGAAGTCTGAGAAGGAAAATTGCCGCAAACAGGTCTCCGGTAAGAGGAAGAAGTTTGGGTTCGCTCGATTCTCATTGCTTCTGGCAAAGCAAAGTAAGAAAAAGAAGCCAACTTTGAACTTGAGATAATGCTGGTGGTAATCTTACTCTGCTTTCAACCGGACAATGACTTTGATTTTCCTCGACCATTTCTGGTCTATCTTTACTTGGAGATGATGTCATTTTATATCCTTATTTATGTTAACTATCTATCTTTTCTCAGGCAGCGTTGTCATAAGGATTCCCACTTTTATGATATTATCCTGGGTGTTGTGTTCATAAAATGGCTGTAATTGGATTGATGATTGTATTTCTGTAGAAAAGGTTTTTTGTGCTTAATGAACTCTAATAATATTTTTTCTAGAAGTTAAGTTTTGTTTGGGAGTCGAATAATATTTCTTATCAATTTAGTTTTGATTTTAGACAAAAATAAATGGTCAAATGGGGTGCCTTCCTTGGGGTATTTTTGCTGTGCTATCTATGTACTTAGTGGTGGGCATGCGTCGGGTCGGTTTTTCAAAATCCGGATCAATTCGAAAATATTCTGGAATGGATTTGATCTGCTATGTCTAAGTTATTCTCGAATGGATTTGATCGAAAATTTAAAAAAAAAACAACAACTTGATTCTTAATTAATAAACTGTGCGTCGCGTATTACAAATGTTCGGTTTAGTTCCGACCGAGAAACGAATAATATTTTTATTTGCAAATCATATCCGGACGGAGCCGATCAAACTTGTCTATATATATATATTTTTTTATATGAAAAAATTCAAGCTTAAGTATTATTATGACATTTACTTTAAAGAATATGTGATCGTAAATAATAGGTGATCGTAAATTATACGGTATCTGATTTTAATTAAAGAATTACAGATATTAGAATCATTTATAATAATATTAAATAAAATAAAATCTTAATTATTTAAATTTTTATAATTTATAAATTGTGAGCTCATGATTTATAAATGTAACATTGGGGCGTCTACATGTACATTGTGAGCTCATGATTTTTGCAACAATGGGGTGTTTCTCGAGGGCAAAAACTGCGTTGCATTTACCTGTTGACATAGTTGCTCAATTTTCTTTTTAAATTGTTTTTGTTGTAATTTTTAGTTTTATTTTTAATAACCTTTTATTACAAAAAGTTGAAAATTATAAAAAAATAAGAAAATGTAAAATGTGAAAAATAGCTTATTAGGAGAATATCAAGTGTGACCCGTTGAAATTGGAAAGAATATTAAAAATTACCATAAAAATCTCAAGTAAAGAGTATTTTTTAAAAAAAATAATTTAAAATATTTAAATTTTGTTCCTATTAACAAATTTCGGATGATATATTATTTAAATTATAAACAACTTAATTAAAATTAAATTTAAAACATACACTTAAATTATATATCCCAAATTCAATTTTTCATCTTCTTTTATATCTATGTAAGTGATAAATAAAGAATACATATTATCTTATAAACATTTATTTAGTTAAATTTTTTTTTTATTAATTATGGGTTCTCCAAATAAAATGCAAAAGAATCCAAATCTTTAATTTTTCTGCAGAAAAAAGTAAAATTTATATATAAAAAATAATATTTTTATTTCTTGTGTAGTTGTGTTCCTCCTAATATAGGATTAATTATAATATATTAACATACTATGTAAAGCAATTTTAAAATTTAATATAATATGTAATACAAAATTTAAATTTTAAAATAATATAAATTTAGAAAAAAAAAATTAATTTTAAATTTTGCATTGCATAATATATTAAAATATAAAATTATTTTATATAATATATTAATTTATTAATACATTGACTTACGGTGGCCAAGTCGAAGTCCTCGTAAAATTTATCGTTGATTGTTGGTTGGATCAAGACTTTCAGCTACTATGATCCATCAAGCATGTGATCCATTTGATTCTGACACGTACCAATAATAATTTGATCTGAACCAGTACACCTGTTCACTGCAGATGAGTAAAAGTTTTTCCGTTGATAACAATCCAGAGCGCCATCGTCAACGGCAGTTCCACGAATCTTTTGTCCAAACCAACGCCCAAAAAAACAAATCACTTCCCTATCTCTCCGTCTCTCCATCTCGCGAAATACCAAACGCCGGCTAATCGTTAGCAAAGGTAAGTAGATTTCCCTCCTTAATTCGTATTCCAACTCCTAGCCTTTGGTTCGCGAGAAACAATCGGAAAATTCAAATAACACCATCAGAATAAGAAACATTTTTTGGATCTCATGCCGATTCAAACTGAATTCTGTATTAAAACTTCGATTTTTTTATCCTGCACTCTTTGATTGTTCTTGTTATTGCTATCATATTTATCCATGTTCCGCTTGATTGGGCAAGTAGTATGAGCTGATACGTACCGAATCTGATGCTTTGAATGAGTTGATTAAGAATAGTTTGATGCTATTTTCCTGAGGTAATATATAGAATTAAAATTTTAAAGCAGAGTATACATCTCTTGTAGGTTATTTCAAGTTTCAATTTCAAAACAATGGAAACTTGAAATTTGCACTTGGTTCGGTACAAGAAACTCATTTAATATCTTGCTTATACGGTTGGATGATGCCACAAGAAGCTTTTCGTGAAGGGAATAGTTTGTAAAATATCTTGAATTGTATAATCTTTATACTTGTTGCTAAATATCTAAACTGCATCTGCCTAAGTTGGTAGATTGTGCCACTGAGGAACTCTAGTGACTGATATGAACGCTGTGCTGTTTATAATAACATTGGTGCCTTGCAGGAATTGTTACTTTATCTTATGTACGTCAAATATTTTTCAATAGAAGTGTACGTCTACTGTTTTCATGTACCAGTTAGAAATATATGAGCACAATTTCCTGCATGATTCCTACAATTGTAATTTGTTATCTAAACATATGATGAAGCTTGTTTTCCAGTGTGAGGCTCTGAAGCTTTCTTTAAATGGTTTGTCAGGTATCATGGAAGGGAGAGTTGGGCTGTTACTTCTTTTGCTATTGGGTGCTAGCTGGGTTTGCAATGCCAGGCAACTAGAAGAACCTAAGTTATCTGGTAATATGACCTCAGATATATCAACAAACTGTTTCAATAATTTCTGATTCTTTTATTATTTGATCCTAAGAGATTCTTTGGGACAAAATAATCTTGGTCCTATAAAACATGCTTATAACTGGCATATTATGCTCTTTTTCTCTTTTGGTGATGGCAAGATTGGGGGGACAGATGTTTCAACTATAACATAGATTTATCTTTCTGACCCAATGGGTTCTCTTCAATTCTGTTTCTTCAGATTAAGTTTACAAAATGCAGTGTCTGCTATTCTATGGTCACATGCTAATATTGACTGACTAATGTTCGTTCTACTTGATGGCCTGCATAGCTTGCTGTGTCAGCCTAATCTACTGTGCCTCATTTGTTTTTATGAGCTCCTCCTTTGCCATATGTGATCCTCTATGGGCTTGCCATATGATTAAATGAATAGTAAAGTGTTGGTGGATAGGAATTGTAGTTCGGTAATGATTTCACTTGAAGACAAGGGATTTGAATGCTTATGTCTTGTACTTACTCTAATTTTGAAATATTTTACACCAACAATACTACTAGTTGGGTTAACAAGTAGCCTCTTAACAAATTACTAGGGCTTTTATGTCTGTCAAATTGCAGATGAATTCAGAACTGGTTTGATTTCCTGAAAAACATTATAACTTGTCTGAAGTGCCCGGGCTTGTAGTTGCCCCCTTTCCCTATCTTTTTTTTTTCTCTTTCCTTGCAACAAGTCAGAAGAGGAATTGTGGTTTACTGTCTTCATTCTTATCCTTTTGTATTCTTTCATCCTTCTCTATTGACTGAGAGAGATATAAGTGGGCTACTGAAATATGTTGTGTCCCTAGGTGGTTTAGTTGTCTCTTTGAAATATAATTAGTTTATTCAATTCTAATTTGTCTGCATACGTTTTAGAAAGTCATTGTTTTTGAAACTAAACTTATAATTATTTGGTTGCTTAAAACTTGGGTATGCTTTCCAAAATGGTATCCTTAGATGATTTCTCATTTAAGATGCTTTAAGTTTGTTGTGATCCATGTATAATTGTTTTTGCATTTATGAACGAAAAGATCTTGTTATGCTAAAAATGCATAATGTAGTGATATTGTATCTCCTTATTCAGTTATGCCGGTAAGTAAGCACAAGCAAGAAAAGGAGGGCCAAGCCTTAGGAGAAGCTTCTCAAAATGATAATTTGTGCACGCTATGTGAAGAATATGCTGCCGAGGCAGTTGATTACTTTTCTAAAAACAAGACCCAAACTGAGATATTGGACAGTCTTCACAAGTCATGCTCTCGCTTGCCTTCTTTCAAGCAGCAGGTAATCAACTAACTTTAACAGAGTGGATGTTGTTTGGTGAAACTAATATTTTGCAGCTGCCATTGACGACTAACTGAAGTCTCAAATGATCAGCACAATTTGCGTTGGTTATTCAATTTTCTTTTCTTTTTTTTTTCTTTGAGCACAGTGCATTACTTTGGTGGACTATTATGCTCCTCTCTTCTTCTTGGAGATATCCACTGTAGAACCTGCAGATTTCTGTCGAAAGATCAGCCTCTGTCAACAAGTGGCAATCTTTTTCTCAGAACTCCATGAAGATAGCTGTGAGCTTTGCCACCGTACTGTTTCAGAAGTTTTAATCAAATTAAAAGATCCTGATACACAGGTTTGTTATTCCATCATTAGCCACAAGAAGGAAAACAATATGTAATAATTTCTTAATATTTCTGCTTCTAATTTCCTCATGCCTTCTATATCCAAAAACACTTAGCATTGAACTTCCAATATATATTGATTTTAAATGAATTGTTCTGAGACTTGTAATGTGTTTTTAGAATTTTCCTTAGTGAAATCGAAGTAGTTAAATCACCAGAAGAACAAACCTACATAGAGCATGTAAGACAATTAGAATAATCAGGTTTCATATCCATGCATTTATCATGTAAAATCAAAACTCTGGTGCACATGGGATTGGTGAAAAATATTTTGAATATGTAAAACTTCAAAATGTGCAAGGTGGTTTATGAGTACATAATAATCTGTCTATTCTGAGCAAGAGGCAATTAATATGGACATTTTGTCGTACTGTGAGAAAATACTACAAGCTTATGTACTGTTAATTTATAGTAAAAGAAAATTGGGTTATCTATTTATCCCTATGTTGTCTTCACTATGCATGATATATTGTGGTTGACCCTGCAAAATTTTTATTCATGTTGTATGTTTTATCTCTCCAGATCAAGAAAAATGTACCATCTAACTTATTTTTAGTAATATATTTGTGATGTGTCTCAAAAGTATATCATACTAGAATACGCAAATCCATGAAGCTTATTCCTACAGCTAACATAACAACTTATGATCTATCTTTCTTTCATGTCAGCTGGAGATAATCGAGTTGCTTTTGAAGGCATGTAATTCCATGGAGAACTACGCAGAAAAGGTGAGAACAATTTGAACTTGCAGTGAAATATAGTATTGTTCTCTGCCTTTATTAATTCCTCAAAATCAGTTTATGAACACACTCTACTAGTCAAAATACCGGTTTCAATGAATGATAGATCTCTTGACATGACAAATAACCAACCCATGTGTGGGATTTCATTTTTGGGTATTCTACTTCATAATCAATGGAAGTAATAACCAATAAATTTATCACTACAAGATTAGATTGAATGTATTTGGGAAAATTTTCTTGATATATAGTAGTATTTAACCTTACTGTGCATTTGAATGCTATTTCTGAATCCTAATGTCTTGGAACACTGTGGCAGTGTAAAAAGATGGTCTTAGAATACGGACCTGTGATCCTTGTCAACGCAGAGCAGTTTCTGGAACAAAATGATTTATGCATTCTGCTTCATGCCTGTAAATCATCAACAGCCAGCATCAATGAGGAAGCATTGGACGTGGTTACCGTATTGGCTGACTCATAAACGGGGCAAAATAAAACATGAGTGAAAAAACAAAGTACGGTTTAATACACACTTGTGCAATATCCTTTCACTTCCAGAATTGTTTGTATAATTCTGTGACTGTGAAACAATTATGATCGTTACTTCTGTTGTAAAAAGTATGTGCTATGGAAATTTGAACAGTAATCAAAATTTTAGAGTGTATATATATATAAAAATATAAATATATTTTTTTTAATACTTTTTAAAAATCTCTTTATCACTTTCGCAGAAAAAAAGATACTACTGAAGGTTTAGATAGAAAAATCAAAAATTAAAGAAATTGGTATCAAGTTCTATGAATTTAACATACACTAAAAGCATGGTGTTATCTTTTATATTTATATATTTTTTTATCTTAAATTAAAAATAAATATTATTCTTTTTTTTTAATATTTTTTATTTTTTAATATATTATTTTATTTGTAATAAAAATAAAATTTTGTTTCGAAAAGGAGCACTACAATTATTTAAAAAATAAAAAATATTTATTTGTTCTTATTTAATATAGTTTTAATGGTTTTAAGTAAGAACAATTGATTTTTATGCTATTATATAATACGTTACTAATTAAACTATATAAATATTAAAAATAATTCTACTGATTTAGGATAATAAATTAATAATTTCAATAAAATGACAGATTTTTTTACATTATTAAGCAATCAGCATAAATATTTTGAAATAAATTTTATTAAATTAAAAGTAAAAATATAATAATTTTAATTTAATTTTTTTAACTAATTGCTTATCTTTTTATTAAATATTGTAACAAAAATAATAAATAAAATTTTTTAAAAAAATATCTATTAATATATATTTTATTAGTAAATTTATAAATAATAAAAATTATTATTTAAATGTTAATGGTATATTTAATATAGATAATTTTCTTGATTTTAAAAAAATTATAATAATGATAATC
>JAVXUL010000004.1:783216-796704 GCA_035590515.1 Trichilia minutiflora | reverse complement strand
TATATATATCACAAAGCTTATATAAATAGAAATATATTTGTTATAAATAATTAAAATTAGCTTAATTTATTATTTTTTAAATATAAGAATAAATATATTATTAAATCAAAATTTATGAGTACACGTTTTAATATTTTTAATGTAAAAAAATCTTTTTTATTTAATATTAGATTTTAGAAATGCAAACAAAATGACCAAAATAACCATGCCAATTGTACCAAGAGTGAACAGGCTTTGATGGCGTGTAAAGGGTAATCATGTCCTTTCATTACTTTATTCCAAAGATCTATTAATATTATTATTGGCCTGGGAGAGAGAACTCTAGCATCTTGGAGTACCACAATCAAAACGGTGGTCCCTACAAATATACAAAATAAAAAACAATTTTTTGGTTATCATTGCATCCTGACAAATGATTGGATGCCACGTGAATGGCCGTGAAAAGAGCGATAGCGGCTGCAGATACAGCTGGAGGTACAGTAACCGGGGGAGGTAGTGACTAAGTACGGGACGTCGCTTTCACACGTGGCTCGTTCTCGACTCCCGTTACGCGAATGTCTGTCCATCACAATTACATGATCAGAGAACGAAGCTTCATAGTAACATAAACAGAAATATCGTAAATATAGTAACCCAAAAAAAAAAAAAAGATTTATTAAATAAATATAATATTTTTATTTTTAATTGCACAAATATTTTAATTACATTAAATTAACATTCAAATTTAAACCATACATATAATAATTTATTACATTTTATTTTTTAAATTTACTTAAATAAAATCAAACTCCTTTATTTTATTATGAATAGAAATTATATTATAGACTTTGTGTATCATTCAGAGTTTACTTCTTGAAACAATAATTAGATAAAATATTTATAGTGAATGAAAAAATATTCAAATTAATTTAAGAAAATTATAAAATTTTTAATAAAAATATTAAATTTACATATTTAATATTAATTATTGTATATTATTACATATTTATTTTATTGCGAGTAAGATTTTTTTTTATAAAATTACAGAAAAATTAAATATAATGATCGCGTTACCATACTGTCAGCTGTATTTTACAAATTTTAATAATAGAAAAATAATTTTAACAGGAAATTAGACCGTAGGATATTTTCGTAATTTCATTTTCAAATAAACTATGATTTAACGCGGAATATCAATAATAACTAAATAAAATAATAATATTTAGGTCGACATAAAAGGCACGGCATAAGGCTTCGGTAATTCATTCCCTGTTTTCTGTCGAGCTTCGTTTGTCGTAACTGCTTTCTCCTCTCCTCGTTACAGAAAATCTCGCTTCACCACTTGAAACGGTACCGTATTGTTCTATTTTTGCCTTCTCGTCCTCTTCTCGTTTCAGCATATAACATGTTACATGTACCGATTTGAAAGAAAATGTTCTGGGATTTATTCTAGTTTCAGCGATTTTGGTTAGCTCCCCAGGTGATTTTGTATTATGAATTTTGCTTTTGTTTTTCGAAAGAGGTTTTATATAATGTTGTCATTTTCATAAGAAGTTTCTCAGATATGTGCAATTAAGCTGTGCAATGTTTCAGATTTAGCTTTCACTTAATTTTGTTTTTGTTTTTCTTTTTGTAAAGCTTCACAAATGCTTTATGGAATTTTGTTGAATAATTGTGTTTGGTTTAATATTTTTATTTTTTAATATTTATAAATTCTTGTTTCATGAATAAATCTTAATTCATTAACGGAATTAAATTCCCATGTTTAATTTTTTGTTTGCGAATCATGTAATTAAATTCCCTTGTTTAACTTTTTGCTGCTTATGGAAATATCATTCATGAGTTTGTATCTGCTATTAATTCTAATTATCATGAACAGATGTTGATGGTTGTACAGCATGTAATTAAATTCCCCTGTTTAATTTTTTTTTGTTTGTAAATCATGTAATTAAATTCCCTTGTTTAACTTTTTATTGCTTATGGAAATATCATTCATGTGTTTGTATCTGCTATTAATTCTGATTATTTTGTTCTTTTTTTCAGGTTAGAATATCAGATTTTGTGAGCAATTTGAAACTTCAAATCTATTATTGGTGTGTGTTTCTCCGCAATTTTACAAAAGGTTTGATTATTAATATTTACCATCGCCTTTGGTATTCTCTATAATAAAGCCAGGGAATGCTGAAAAATGTGTTCCAAAGTTGAAAATTACCTCACCGAATTTTATGAAGGTTTAGCTCCGTTTGAGCTATACTTGATTATCCTTGGTGGAAAACAAATTTTACACCTGTTGCAGTTCTCGGCTCAAATATTTAGTATGCCTAGAAGTTTGAGAAAACATGCGATGTTACGACATGATGTCTCTGAAGATGGTTAACCTTGTATGTTCTAGATATTAACTCTTGACTTAGATTATCTTATGTGGTTTATATTGCACTGGTTGGGTAAGTAGCTTATTGTGTGTAAAGATTTTATAACTTGGAATGGAAAACAAAGGGGGAGTATTGATGCAACGATACGAATTAGGGAGATTACTTGGCCAAGGAACCTTTGCAAAGGTTCATTATGCTAGAAATCTTAAAACTGGCATGAGTTTGGCCATTAAGATTATCGACAAAGAGAACGTCTTGAAGGTTGGGATGGTTGACCAGATTAAGCGTGAAATTTCTGTCATGAGACTGGTTAAACATCCAAATGTGGTGGAGTTTTATGAGGTTATGGCAAGCAAAACAAAAATTTACTTTGTAATGGAATATGTTAAAGGTGGCGAGCTTTTTAACAAGGTATCCAAAGGAAAGCTCGAGGAGGATGCTGCAAGAAAATATTTTCAACAGCTGATTAGTGCCGTTGATTACTGCCACAGTAGGGGTGTGTGTCATCGGGATCTAAAGCCTGAAAATCTTCTGTTGGATGAGCATGGGAATCTAAAGGTTTCAGATTTTGGACTAAGTGCACTTGCTGAATCTAAGCGTCAAGATGGGTTGCTCCATACAACTTGTGGGACCCCTGCTTATGTTGCTCCTGAAGTGATTAACAGAAAAGGCTATGATGGTTCGAAAGCTGATATATGGTCATGTGGCGTGATCTTGTATGTTCTAATGGCTGGCTATCTCCCGTTTCATGATTCACATCTGATGGAGTTGTATAGGAAGATTGGTAAGGCAGAGTTTAAGTTCCCTAATTGGTTTGCCCCAGAGGTACGCAGGTTGTTGTCAAAGATATTGGATCCAAACCAAAGTACGAGGATAAACATAGCCAAAATAATGGAAAATTCCTGGTTCCGTAAGGGTTTAGAGAAACCAATTATTTCCAAAACAGAACAGAAAGAAGCGGCCACTCTAAATGATGATGCATTTTTTTGTCTGAACGGGAGTAGAAGTACTGTGTCAGAGTCAAAGAACGAATTGGCGAAGCCTTGCAACTTGAATGCATTTCACATTATCTCCTTCTCCGCAGGCTTTGACTTGTCCGGCTTGTTTGAGGACAGGGAGAAAAGGAAAGAAATGCGGTTTACATCAAACAAGCCTGCTTCAACCATTATCTCTAAATGGGAAGACATTGCTAAGCATCTCGGGCTGAAAGTCAAGAAGAAAGATGGAGGGTTGATGAAAATGGAAGGCTCGAAGAAAGGAAGAAAAGGAGTGTTGGGCATAGATGCAGAAATCTTCGAAATCACTCCATTTTTCCACTTGGTGGAGGTGAAAAAGACCGGTGGAGATACACTTGAATATCAGAAGGTGATGAAACAAGAAATAAGGCCAGCTCTCAAGGACATTGTTTGGACTTGGCAAGGAGAGCAGCATCAACCACAGCAACAGCAATGCCAAGAACAGCTAGCGGCATCTCCATAGCAACACAAGCTTCAGACTTACCATGAATCAACATTGCAGGTTGTCTCTCCTCCGGGTTTGTTACAGTTACATGGCTAACTGTACTCTCTGTGTTGTTAAGTTGTGTTATCTTCCTAACAGGTAAACAGTATGATTTATTTCATTGCTTTGTGTCTGTTTTTATGGATGCTCTTAAGGCATATAGAAACCTCAACTCTATTGTTATGTTCCCTTGTTTTTGCGCATTTCTGTTCACGAACTGTTCTAATTTGGCAAATCAATACTTATTGCAAGGGAAAACAAAAGGCCCAGAAATTTTATGCTTAGTTAAAAATTGTAAGTTGAACTATTGAAGAGCACAAGAAAGAGGAGGGAGCGTATCACTGGAAGAGTCATCAAGTATGTTAGTATGCCTAAACAAGACACTACATGAATAGACATTGCTACTTGTCTTCACATTTAAAATTAAGATCAATGGTTGGAAGTAATTTTGAGTGATTAAAAGTAATCTTAAGTGTTTGGTAGTAAATTCGTTTTAAAATAATTTTGACAAAATTAGCGGCTCTATAACAAATTGTAATAAGTAATAGGAAAGAAAATGGTTTTTAATATTTGATTTTGAAAAACAAATTTATATATATATATATTAAAATTTTCAAACTAACCTTTAAAAATTAATAAATTTTATTTTTAATTAAAAAATAATATTATTAAATTTTAAAAAAGAATGAATAAAAATAAATAAATTTGAATAATACATGTTATTGTGTTGTGCTTGATACGAGGCATTATTAGATTAAATTGCAAAAATAACTTTATTATTTAATCATTAATTAAATTAAATCGAGTAAAAATAAAATAAATATTTCAATAATAATTTTAAAAATTTTATTTTTAATTTATATAAGAAACTTTTTTAAAAATATTTTTATATTATATCTATTTTGAACATTTATCTTTATTACAATATTTTAACGATATAAATTATTAAATACATATGAATCTCATAAAATTTACAGTATTTTTAAAAATAAAACTTAATAAACACTTAACTGATTCTTTCCAATAATACAATAGAAGTAGAAATTTTTAAAAAAAATTCAATATTAATACCAAACTGATCCTAAATATCCTTAAACAAGAAAAGATGTGATTGAGATGTTACTAATCCTCACATTTAAACATGATTGGAAACCATTATCAGTCTTCACATTTATACAAAACTTAACGTAGCAATTGACATAGAATAATTTATAAAAAAATTAACATATAGTCAAGGGCAAAGCCCCTGTATGGCCTGCAACAGCTTCGAACCTGCAACCTATGCAAAATTTTAAAATATTTAATATAATTTTATTAATTTAACTCTATAAAAATATATTTTGTTTTAGCACCTTTGCATGTTTAAAATGTATAAAAGACATTGTTGGGGTATCGCTGTTACTCTTCACATTCTCCGATATAACTTAACGTGATAGTTGAAGTAGAAAAATTTATGCAAAATTATATGGTTAGACACTTTCACCAATTTTTATAAACTAGAAGAACGACTTAGAATCAATTTTTTCATTTTTATACAACTTAACTGGTGTAGAACAACTTCAATATGATAATTAATATTGTACAATTATATTGTTGATATATAATTTATTTATTTTTATTTTTGTAAATATTTATTATTTTTATAAAAATATAATACATATAATAAGCAGCATACCTATCTATCTATCTATCTATTATTATTATTATTTTGTCAATATTTTAAAGTCGATTGTCTTGTGTTGTCAATTTGTTTCCTTTTGACAACAATGAACCGGAGAAGTAAACCTTGCCGGGTAACACCGCTGTCTGACTTTGAATATTTCACAATTGAACAACGACCCGACGTCGTACTATCAAAGGGTACCTTTCATATTTTCTTCCATTTTTTTTTTTTAATTTACATTGATCATGTTTAATCAACGGATTGTACTGACTTCCATTTTAGGTCAGATGGTTAAGAGCTGTCCTTGGTTAACTATTTTAAAAAAATTAAAAGTATTTCACCGGTCATTCTAGATTGTCTTGTTGAAAGCAATCCAACGGTTTTAAATACTCCATTTGTACCATACAGTGAGAACGCTCTAATCTTACCCATGGCCACCATTCTTCCAAATTGTACTCCCATCAATTGATGCTTAATTGTATTTCTCCGGCTTTGTTTGAGATTGTGGAATTTATAATTTACCTATAAAATAAGTAAAAAAATATTTATATCTCAAATTTTTGTCCCACAACAATTGTGAGTTAAAAATAACAAATAAAACCTTTGCTTCCAGTTGCATGGCTTCTCATATGATTGCATAATTCTAGTATTACCTTGTTACGTCAGAAACAAAACTTTCACCTTTCACAAGATAAACATTTATTAGTTAGGAAAGCTGAAAACAATCTTGATGCAGTGGGATGGAGATGGCAAAAATATAATCACCCATCCTACACTTACGTAAACCTTTGAAATTCAATCAGTAAAAATTAAATAAACGTTCTAACCAACAAGCTATATGACATTAATCTGTTGCTCGATTGCTTTCAAAACTTTGAAGAAGCATCTTTAGGGTGAAAGAAATTTCAGCTTTTATGAATTAAGGTCAAGTCAATATCACAACTTTCTCCTCCAACTAAACTCAACAAAAAGCCATGAAGTAACAACGCAGGTAACAAGCTTAGTGTTCATATGTTACCCAGCTCAAAAATTACGGATTACAGGGTCGTTAAGGCTGTAAGCTGCTCATCCCATTTCATTTAGAACAGCGAGCTACGGCTGTTAAAAGCAACCTAGCTTGGCAATTGACATCCTAAAGTTAACAGAAGGTTGCTGAAAAATAAGATCTTCTTTAGTACTACTCTTCCAGGTAATGAGAAACTCGGTCGTCTGATTTCTAGAGATCTCAACAGACTTATTAAAGCCTAAGGGAAAAATGGTAACAACAAGATTTATAAACAAAAGCACATTGCATTTTGTACCATCTCACTGGACATCTAATCAGCAGACTGATTGAAAAAATGCACAACCGAGCTAGGAAATTGCTCTATTCCAGAGTAAATACAATCCCTTGCCACCCCAGCACCAAAGTTAAAAGAATCGAAGAGAAATTACATACCTAGCAGTTACCTGATGCACAAGTGAATGCATGCCACGTGTATATCTATCCAATCTAAAGTAAATGTCAGTCTCCCTTATAAAATAGAAAAAGGAAGATACAATGCGTCCAGTATTCTAAACTCTCCTACCAAAAGAGGTTATTTGCCTCTTGAGAACTGGAGGTGTATTTTAATTCCCTCATACTGTCACTATTCCTTTTCAATCAAATTACCAAAGTGACTGTATATCTGGGGTACCGTGAAACAAACCCCCAACATGGGGCCTTGAGACTGACGGCTTTCCAACAGTTTCCCCTGTTCCCTGCACTGCCCAATCCTTTCTGCAAAGAGAACAGAAGTTGAACAAGAATCAGATAACTATTCTGAGATTTTAAACAAGAAAGCAACTCTAACAAAGAAGAAACAGCAGTCAAACCAAAACAGTCAAAACAATCTGAACTAATTATCATGACACTGTCCCACAAATATGCTCTTATACCATCAAAGATAAGGCAAACCAAGAAAGATCAATCAAGCTGTCACAAGTTCCTAAAAATTTGGAAGATGAACGCAATCAATTAGACTAGAAAACCAATCAACACTCAGAAAACCACCAAACTTAAAACTGCAGGGTAATAGAAAAAGTTAGGAGCAAAAAATGTATATTGATTAGCTGAGATACCCGAAGTTCTAGTAAATGGGAACGATACAAACAATCCATTTTCACAAAAATCATAAAGCAAGCAAACAAATTAATCCGGTTGAACTAACAATGTCCATAAAGTACAAGATCTCAAGACATTGAAAATGATAAGACTATCAGGCTTAACAGTTTTTCCATTAATGCTAAGAAGTTCATCATCTACTTATTTAACCATCGCAACAAGCACAGTCGATGATATTTCTTTTATGACAAAACAAGAAACAAAACAGTTTTCAATAATTTGCATGAATAAGCTCTTTTTTTTTCCTCTACTTAAAGGTATCAATATATAATCATTTGGCATTTATCACATACATTTGCCTTCTTAAAATATAATCCAAAATAACATTTGATATTAGCAAGCCTTAAAAAAAGACATCCTTCAGAGTTCACACCATTTTTGCAGAGCATCAAACTTTCTCTAACATGACCATTAAGAGGCTTATCAATATTCATGAAATTGAAATGTTAATATTGTAATTCTTGGTAACTGTTTCTTCTGAATGAAGGTTCAGCTGTGGACTAGTTCTAACTGTTGATTACTATTCATGGCTATGGAACCCGAATGCAATAAATAGTAAAAAATTTATTTATCCAGTCTATCATGGAAGGTTCAGCTGTGGACTAGTTCTAACTGTTGATTACTATTCATGGCTAAGGAACCCAAATGCAATAAATAGTAAAAAATTTATTTATCCAGTCTATCATGGAAGGTTGCATTGTCATACAATACCAATGTGAACCATCTTTAAGGTTTCTTTATACCTTTGTTAAACATTCAATATCTGCTGTAATTCAGAAATGGCTTATTTTTTAATCAAGAGGATTAGAGCAGAATAAACTTACTCCAATATCAAAAGAATATCAGCTGGGAGATAGATGTTTATTTTATTTGTTATAATTCCCATCATTTGGAACACAAATCATCCTTTAGTAACAACATGCAGTGACTACTAGTAGTGGAAAAATATATATCAATATTCCCAGCAGGCACAAACAACTAAACATGTACAGACTATTAACTCAAATGCCAACTGTGACAATATCATATTTCATCAAAACCCTCCATATTATGAAAAAGACTAGCCATATTTACAATTTCCTCCCTTTTCCCTTCTTGAATTTTGTTTTTCATAAAACCAAGGAATAGAACAGCAAATCAACATAGCAAGTTTTAAAGTCAGATGCACTCACTTGGACCAACAATTTGCTGAAGAATTCTCAAATGAATGGTCAGTTGCAGATGCAGTAGGACTCCCAAATATCATTTCATTTTGAGTACTGTCCTCTGTTGGTCTTGTAGAAAACTGATCATTGCCCGACAATGGCGGAAAGAAAGCATTCTGTATCCATGGATCATGATCAGTTGAACCAGTTACAGGGCTAAATGTCCCACCTTTCTGGCTACTACCAAAAAAACCCTTATGAGGAGAATGAGTGCCAGGAAGGATATGGTCCTCTTTTGTGAACAGTGATGCCATAGTTTGCTGCGATGAAAAGTGCACGAAATCTTCCTTGTTTGATCTATTTTGTTCTGGGGGTAAAATCCAGCCCGGTGGTCCACCTACCATAGCTAGTCCTTCCTGTCCAAGAGGAGTACTGTTCCACATCTGCCATGTTCCCTTCTCAGTTGCATTTATATCATCCACAGCAAAGGTGTGCATATCTTGAGCCTTGAGAGTACTTGGAAACCAATTTGATTTGTTAGGCTTATCATCAGCAACTGTCAATCGTGACAATGGAGCCTCAATTAGAGATGGCTTGCTGCATTCAGAAGAAGACACATCCTTCAAACCATGAGACCTGCCCAATCCACTGTCTTTAGCAAAACCATTTCCCAGGTCCAGTTGAAAATTATCAAGTGACTCAGAAACAGGTCCAAGCAAGGATATTGGATCAGGATCATAACATGGATCTTCAAAATGCTCCATCTCTTCGGGTATAAATTCATGAGGCCCATCTCCAACTTGAGGTACAACTGGTTCAATTACAGGAGAAAAACCTAAACTACTGCTAGCAGATACATTAGGAGAGCTAGATAATGTAAATGGCGATGGTAGCCCAAAATTGATAGGATTATCAAATGTTTGAATTGATGGTGATTGAGCAGGCAACGGTGGGCTTTGAGCTTCTGTTGAGAACTTTGGATTTGGTCTACTAATGACATTGGCATTTGTCATTGGATGAACCGAGGATGAACGTGTGAATAGCTGTTGCCATGATTTTTTTTGAGTGGTCCTTGATTGTGGCTCAGAAAGCACCTACAGTAAATAGCTCAATACTGTAAGCTTTACAACACTTATTCCTCTTCT
The DNA here is from genome assembly GCA_035590515.1 of Trichilia minutiflora. Classification (NCBI taxonomy): domain Eukaryota; kingdom Viridiplantae; phylum Streptophyta; class Magnoliopsida; order Sapindales; family Meliaceae; genus Trichilia; species Trichilia minutiflora. Next base: position 786,757 of record JAVXUL010000004.1, on the reverse strand, counting down.
ATAATCGTTGCTATCAATGACCCACAAAATCTTATTGAACCAAATACTTTGACCACAAATCATAATATACAGCTTCTTATCTAGACAATTCCAAGAACCTTAGTTTAGAATAAGAATACGCATGTGGGATTTAATAAATACCCAAAAAAATATTATAATAAATAGAATGCTAGATTTGGTATTAATTAGGTCAAGTCAGTATCAGTAAATCAGAAAGGATAATATTGAAATCTGAACAGTGTCAACTGACAGATTCGATGGGAACATGCATGGAAAATAAATTCAGAAGATGACTGCATACATATATTTTCTGCGATAAGAAAATTATATATTTTGTAAAACAATGCATAACAAGAATCTGGAGCAAGACAACTTACAGGGCGACTGACGTTTTTATCATCTCCATTTGGAATTTTCCCAGCCACACGCTCCGATGGATAAAAGTCTTTCTTATAAGCAGCGGGGTGAAAATGATCTACAGAACTATTGGACTTGTTTTCTTTTGCAATATAAGGGGTATTAGCACCCTTTCCAAATAAACTACCTCCACTAAAAGCTTTCGAAGAGTACAAAAATGTACCCTTCATTCGATCCAGATACCTAGTCCCAGCATTTCCCCGGTTATAAGTACTTGCAGAAGAATTCTTTCCACCGTGTCCTGTTTCCACACCATGGCCCTTGATAATATCTGCACCAGATTTCTGATGTTCACGACGATCATTCTCACTCCTTTTGTCAAAGTCACGTTTCAGCTCATTTTCCTTTCCTGCTCTTTTTTCCAGTTCTTCTGCATCAGAGTTGCTCTTACTAGATAGTTTGTCCTTCTCCTTTCTTCGTTCCTGTCGCTTCCTTTCAGCTTCCTTTTTACTATCTTTTTCCTTGACAGTTGGTGAGGTCTTGTCACGCTCTTTTTCAGCCTCCATCTTTTCATCCCTCAGTCTCCTACGTTCCTCCACTAACCTTGCAACTTCTTCCCTCTGCTTTCTCTCTTCTTCCTCCAAAAGCTCCTTTTCTAACCTAGCTTGTCTCTTTTCTTCAGCTTTTCTGCGTGCCTTCTCTCCTCTACTTTCATGATAATTTGCCCCATTCTCACCCTGCTTGGCCAGCATCGCCCTATGTTCTGCATCAGAAGTAGCATCTTCCCTTGATGAATTAATTCTAAAAGTCTTTCTCCAAAGCCATCTAATGCTCAAGAAAAATGATGTCAACAGCTTGCAGGCAAAGAAAACAACACCAGAATAAGATTTCTCTGTCAAGCAGTTCTCATCTCCTCCAAAAATCCCACTCCCGTTCTTCCACCAATAGTTAGGCTTCCCTCCAATAGGCCCACCAACCCAATTTCCATTCTCTAACCAGTCCTGCCCACACATCCACCCACTCTCAGACCATCCCTTCCCATTCAATATCTTCCCACCCTTTCCAACAAGATCCTTAATAATCCCTGAATTCGAAATTCCCATTCCCCCGGGTGGCACAGGCAAATCCAACACCGGTCTCCTTGAAATATGCCCACAATATGAGCACATAAATCGACCACCACCAGGTTTTTGATTCTTATAAGCAGTAAAGCAATTCCTACACCGCCTCGTGGCAGTTTTCCTCATCTTATGCAATTCAATAGCCTCAAATCTCTTCCTTTCCCTGAGCCGTGCATTTCTACGTACACGCCAAGCTGATAGCTGAGGCATCAAAATCTCATACCAAAAAAGAGTAACCAGGAGCACAAACACACATGCCAGCCTTGGCGATGTTATTTCAAATCGAAAAGCTGGTGGCAAAATCTGAGACAAAGCCCATAGTCCTATAAGTGGAATAACTAACCAAGGTAGCATCGTAGCAACCCGGCGAGACCACTTTTGAATCACACACAATATACACATTATCCACTTACCCGACACCTATTATGGACTATATCCAAATCAAACCCTAAATTCTATCAAAAATCTCAAATTTTCGAGCTTTCAGATCAAAAACCCTAACCTTAACTTCCCTTATCCAAATCAAAAACCAATTTGAATAAACCCTAATTGCTTTCACCGGAAATGAAACCGTTTCTAATAAGATAAACCCAATTCACCATTAATATCTCAATAATCAATCGCAAATTGATCGATTAGAGTTTATAGAAATGAAAAGGTGCAGTAACAAGCTCAGGGTTTCGTGTCAATCAAACGGGTAAGGAGCTTCGAGACTTACAGATTTCGAGTCCATGTCGAGATAATAACATATAATACATACAGAAGAAATACAGGTAAATGAGACCGAAATATCGTTGACTATTCGAAAAGGTTGTTCGGTGCTCCGTGTCGTATCAGCCGTATCGTGTCGGTGCGTTAGTATTCGTTTGTTTTACCAGCGAAGAAACAGTGAGAGAGAAGAAAAAGATAAAGAAAATTGAAGAAGAAACGATGAGAATGTAAGAAAACGGGAACGGGTTTTTATTACAAACGGGATTTGTATGATGGAGAGTTTGGAGGGTGTGTATGGTAATTTTATTTGCGCAACTTGGAGATGTGCAGGCACGAGAACGACCGACATGTACCTTAATTAAATAATTAATTAGATTTTGCTTAAGATTTATAAGTTAATTAAAATTTTAAAAATAATCAATTAGATTTGATTAGCAAATTTATTAAATACTAATCACCGGGGCATTTATTTTTACATGCAGGACAAGGATAAGTTTTTTTTTTTTTAATGACAATCGTCATCAATTGAAAAACAAAATGAATTAATGACAATTTTTACATGTAGACTAGGATTTTTTTTTGATATATTCGTCACCAATTGAAAAATAAATTGAATTAATAACATTTGAGTCTCTAAATTTTGATAAAATCAAGAATAAAGACATAATTTATGAGTTATTTTATGATATCCCTGTATTAAACGAAATGCCGAGAATTAAAGGATAATACATAAATTATTAAATTTGTCAATTTTTTTAGATTCCTTATTTATTATCCATAAAATATAATTAAAAGATAAGATATAAATTATTAAATTCGAAAATTTTCTACATGTAAAGTTCCTTACTTATCAATAAAATATAATTGTCATGCATTTAACTTTAATTGAGGTTCATTAACACCTATTAACAAAGTATAACAATTAAAAATAATAATTCAATTTATTGTATCGTATTTAGATCGTCTTGAACAAAGGTATAATATATTGATATCATAATATAATTTTTTTAAAAATTTAAATATTATTTACTTATATATTAATTAATTTAATTTTTAAGATGATTAAATATTTTTTTAAAATATGATAAATATAACTAAATATTTTTTTTAAAACATATAATAATTTACTAAGTTATAAATGAGTCAATATAATATAATTATTCAAATATTTAAACAACTTAACATTTCTAAAACACTAAACTTAAACTCGATATGCTTGTTAATTATTTTATATCTATGTTATTATTTAATTTTTAATTAATCTAAATCTATAATTTGTTGGATTTTTTATGGGCTTACATTAAATCGTTGCTATGATTTATTAAAAACGGGCTAATGTTATAGTCATTGAG
>JAVXUL010000004.1:771058-783116 GCA_035590515.1 Trichilia minutiflora | reverse complement strand
CCGGATGAGGCGATGAGTCCCCTGAGATGAGGCAAAATATCCTTCGGATGAGATAAGCTCTTTGGATGAGTAGAAATGTCCTTCAGGTGAAGCAAAAAATCCTTCGGATGAGACAAAATATCCTCTGGATGAAATGAGCTCTTTGGATGAGTAGAAATATCCTCCGGATGAGGCGATATGCTAGTTAGGATGAGCAAAAATGTCTTTCAGATGAGGCAATAAGTCCTCCAAATGAGGCGATGAGTCCCCTGACATGAGGCGAAATGTCCTTCAGATGAGATGAGCTCTCTGGATGAGTAAAAATGTCCTCCGGATGAGGCGATATGCCCGTTGGGATGAGCAAAAATATCCTCTGGGATGAGGTAATGAGCCCCCCAAAATGAGATGAAAAGACCTCTGAAATGAGGTGAAATGGCCTCTGGGATGAGGCGATGAGCCCTTCAGGGATGAAGTGAAAAACTCTTCGAGATGAGAGATGAGACCTTCATCGTAAGAGATGAGACCTCCAAAATGAGGTGATAGGTCCTCCATGATAAGAGATGAGACATTCGAGTCAAATGGGATCACCTCAGGCTGAATAAAATCACTTCAGATTGGAGCATAACCACCTTGGATTGATGAAAAATCACCTCGGGTCAGGAGAGCAGAATCATCTCGGATTGATAAAAAATCACCTCGGGTCGGGGGAGCAAAATCAACTCAGGTCAGGGGAAAAAAATCACCTCAGGTCAGGGGAGAAGGATCACTTTTGGTCGGGGAGCAGAATCATCTCAGGTCGGGGGAGCAAAATTACCTCGGGTCGGGGAGAAAAATGTAAAAAATAAAAGTTCTTTTTACAGCCTGAATCTAAAGGTACAAGACATAGAACGCTATCTTCACCGTTCATATCGTATAACCATACTTCATAATTATCCCGACCAAATTTCAGCACAATCCAACGGTTAAATTGAAAGAAAAATAATATTTAATGTTCAGAGTTTGTTGGATGATCAAATTACAGGTTACCTCTAGTTCTAAACACTGATCTTTCAACTAGTAGCTTTTCTCAACAGTCCAGCCGTTGAAACCGAACAAATATATTTCACTATATTGAAGAAAAAATTTTGTCTCAATCCAATGGTGAAATAAAACGATATACAATAAAGTTGAAAGGTTGTACAATTTGAAAAAAAAACCCAGCTAAACAGAGCAGGAATTTTATGTAACTTCAAAATCTAGAATGGAGTATTATTCTTCAAAATTGAACGGTCCAAATAAAGAAAATATATGGAAAAAACTTCTGTCAAAATTTGACATCAATCGACTGTCGAAAAAGAAGAGATCGTCAATGAAAATAAGCCCCCAAAACTAACAGAAAACCAAATTGTTCTTACATCAAAATTGATCTACCAGAACTTCCACTAGAAAGATTATCATTAAAATCCGTTCGGTCAGATTGCAGATCAACAAGTAAACTTCCTCCCACCAAAAAATCAGATTACTCCAACGGTCAGATAAAAAGTTACAAACAAAAATGATGACTGTGACGGCTAAAAAATTTCCAAAATTGAGAAAAATTCTTCTATCTTCTTTGATTCAGTTAAGAAATGGTTTTTTGTAAGTATTCCTATAAACGACGCCAAATGTTGATACAAGAAAATGTTCGATTATTTTTTTACACCAAGCATTGAGTAGCTCACGATGGTTGATGGTGCGACTGTTGAAGAGTATTTTGTGTTTATGTTTGTGATTGGACTTGGGTCTCTCCCAAACTACCTACGTAACCCTCTCCTTTCCTCCTCCTGGTTCTCGTTTCTTCTTCTCTTCTTCTCTCTTTTCTCATTTCCTCTCTTCTGATTCTTTTCCTTCTCTCTCTTCTTCTTCTTTAGTGGGGAGATCAAATCACATGTAGTTCTTATTTGAGGGAAATGATGATGATTTTATAGAAGAGATGATGACCTGACAGGTTAGGGTGACAAGATAACAGCTCCAAAAAATTATAGGATAGATGATATCCAATGTATAGGACCACATCTTCTAACACCCTCAACAACAGATAATACATTATCTAATTCATCTATGAGATGTCTCGAATTTCATTTCTAAAATAAAGATATATTTAAACTTTAAATTCATCAAATACAAATTAAATAAAGTTTTATAATCTCTTGAAACAAAAATTACAAAATTAGTTCTTAAATTTTCCCACTGAAACACAAATTTATGATATGTGAGTCGAGTGTTACCTGAAAATATAACTGTGATGTTAACCACTCTATTGTCTTAACTTTCCGATGCGCTCCTAGGTGGCACGGACAAATCCAACACCGGTCTCTTCGAAATATGCCCACAATACGAGCACGCAAGTCGATCACCACCAGGGTTTTGATCCTTATATGCAGTTAAGCAATTCCTACACCGCCTAGTGGCATTTTTCCTCGTCTTATGCAATTCAATAGCCTCAAATCTCTTCCTTTCCCTAAGCAGTGCATTTCTACGTACACGCCAAGCTGATAGCTGAGGAATCAAAATCTCATACCAAAAAAGAGTAACCAGAAGCACAAACACACATGCCAGCCTGGGCGATGTTATTTCAAATCGAAAAGCTGGTGGCAAAATCTGAGACAAAGGCCATAGCCCTATAAGTGGAAAAACTAACCAAGGTAGCATCGTAGAAACCCGGCGAGACCACTTTTGAATCACACACAATATACACATTGTCCTCTTACACGACACCTATTGTGTATTATATCCAAGTCAAAACCTAAATTCTATCAAAAATCCCAAAATTTGCAGTTTTCAGATCAAAAACCCTAACACTAACTTCCCTTATCCAAATCAAAAACCAAATTGACTAAACCCTAATTGCTTTCACTGGAGATGAAACCGTTCCCAGTAAGATAGTTCCGAATAACATAAACCCAATCCACCATATTAATATCTCAAAAATCAATCGCAAATTGATCGATTACGGTTTCCAGAAATGAAACTGTGCCGTAACGAGCTCAGGGTTTCGCGTCAATCAAACGGGTGAGGAGTTTCGAGACTTACAGATTTGGGTTCCTATGTCGAGATAATAATATATAATACGCACAGAAGAAATGCAGGCAAATGAGAGCGAAATATCGGTGATGATTTGAACCGGTGTTCCAGGTCGTATTGGCCGAATCGTGTCGGTGCGTCAATTTTCGTTTGTTGTTTTACCAGCCAAGAAACAGTGAGAGAGAAGAAAAAGTTAAGAGAGATTGTGAAGAAACTGAGGGAATGTAAGAAAACAAAATATGTAAGCAATCGTTGAACCGGATAGTTGGACCGGATTTGTAATAAACTGGAACGGGTTTTATGATGGCGAATTGAGATGTACAGGCAAGAGTACGACATGTAGTTTAATTAAATAATTAATTAGATTTGGCTCAACATTTAGAAGTTAATTAAAAATTTGAAGATAATTAATTAGATTTGATTTATGCATTCGTCACCACTCACGAATTGAAAAGTAAAATAAATTAATTACATTTTAATCCCTATATTTTGATAAAATCAAGAATAAAGACATAATTTATTAGTTTTGTACAAAGTCCCTATCTTGAATGATAGGCAAACTGGAGTGTTAAAAATGGATAAAGATATAAGTTATTAAATTTCTCATTTTTTTCATGTAGGTTAAATATTTTTTAAAAATATAATAAATACATTTAAATATATAAAATTATAAATATATTAATATGATATAATTATTTAAATAATTAATTGTGTTAATAACATATTTATAAGTCGAGAATAATAAATTTAAAATTAATTATAATTATTAATTATATTATATTTATTTTATTTATTAATAATTATTTATCTTTATTTAATCTCAGTATGTTATTTTATATTAGTAATAAGAATACTGTCCAAAATTTTCAGCGAGATAACAACTCTACAATAGAGACTTGCGTGAAAACAGATTGTAGCCTGTGTCATTCATCCTAATTTTCTCAAAAATGGGGGACTTATGTTATTTTCCCAAAAAAATTAAGGCTAGACTTCAACATATGACCACGTCAACTATTTTATCTTCAATTTCTATGACTGGATCCAAATTGAATTGATTATTCTAGAAGCAAGCGTTACGTATATGAAATATTAAGTGTATGCTTGGAACAATAAGATTTGTAAATTATAAAATAATTAAAGCAACCATATTAAATTATTTTCTTAGTTCATTACAAACATTTTTGATGACTATTCAATTGAAATTAATTGGAGCGAAGAATTGAATTTAGTAATGTTAAGGGCGACACATTTTTAGACATAAATTTAATCGTTTTCATTTATCAATATTGAATTTCATTAAGAAATTGACCCTAATGGCTGTCTTTTTGTAACTATTCCCGAAATTGATCAGAATAAAAAATAAAAAAAAGCCCACCTTTCAAATTTAGTCAAAAATATTTTTCTTAGAGTATATTTATTACCGTCAAAACCTCACAAACAAATTTAATTTTCACACTTTTTTATTTCTTTCACAATCCCAACCTCAACTTCTCTCTTTCTCACCCTTTCTCAAACTCAACTATCTTTTACGGATCCAAAAATTTATAGTAATACAAAGATAATAATTTCTTAAAAACCAATAAATCTCGCTCAATAATTTTAATTATAAATTTATTTTATCAAAATTTGAATTCTTTTATAAAATAAACTTATAAATAGTAATTTAAATGTTATGTTTGAGTTTAAATATGATAAAATAATAATATTAATTATAAATATGATATTATTTAATTAAAAATATGTTCATCAAAAATTTTTCCTCACTCTCAAACTTAAATTTAATGTTAATTTTTTTCAAGAGTTTGTAAAAAAACTAGTTTCAAGAACTAAATTTTGAAGATTTAAAAAATTGATTTCAAGAGTTAAAATCAATCTGTAAGATTCATACATTACCATGATATCTATTTTATTTCAATATAATTCGTATCATAAACATATAAAATTATTACGAGGCCTGCTTCAAACTTAATTTCATTTAATAATAATTTAACTTAAAATTTTAAAACCTTCCTTCTTAATAAAATGGTCACTATCAAAATATAATCCTCTCAAATTCAATTATTTATAATCATCGTCAAAACATTCATTTTTAAATTATCAACCATCTCAAATCAAGAAAATATATATATTGATACAAGAAAATGTTCGATTATTTTCTTATACCAAGCAATGAGTAGTTTACGATGGTTGATGGTACGGCAATTAAAGGGTATTTTGTGTTTATGTTTGTGACTGAACTTGGGTCTCTCCCAAACTGTCTACGTACCCCCTATCCTTTCCTTCTTCTGATTCTCGCTTTTTCTTCTCTTCTTTTCTCTTTTCTCATTTCCTCTCTTCTGATTCTTTCCGTTCTCTCTCTTCTTCTTCTTTGGTGGGGGATCAAATCATATATAGTTCTTATTTAGGAGAAGCGATGATGATTTTATAGAGGAAATGGTGATCTGACAGGCTAGGGTGGCAAGGTGACAGCTCTAAAAAACTATTGGGTGACTGTCATCCAATGTGTAGGACCTGTATTTTATAACACCCCAAACATAAGTCCCCAAATTTTTAATAAAAATGTAATTTTACTAAAAATTACAGTTTATATGGGCCTTTCATAGGGGCAGGAGCTCCATACAGGATCTCAACATGATAGAATAAAAAAGCATAGAATCATCCATAATCATCGAGCGCGTAAGCTCGGCATCATGAAGTAAAAAAATCAAAAATCATCGAGCGTATAAGCTCGGCATCGAGCGAATAAGCTCATATCACGAGCAAGAGAGCAGAGAACCATCGATCGTATAAGCTCAGTATCATAGAGTGAGAGAGCCCAAAAGCATCTCGACATCGTAGAGTAGGAAAACCCAGAATTATTGAGCGCGTAAGCTCGGTATCGAGCGAACAAGCTCGATATCATAAGCAAGAGAGCAGAAAACTATCGAGCGTGTAACCTGTATATCATAGAGTGGAGAGCCCAAAATCATCTTAGCATCGTTGATTAGGAAAGCCCAGAACATCGAGCGTGTAAGTTCGGCATCGAGCGAACAAGTTCAGTATCGAGTGCATATACTATAGTAATGTAGATACCGATCATCTCTCATCTTAGAGGTCTCGGATCAGGGACGACATGGTCCATCTCAGAGGTCTCAGATCGGGGACGACGTGGTCCCTTTCAGAGGTCTTGACTCAGGGACGATATGGTCCCAAAAATAAAAGCTGACCTTGGATGACGTGGTCTAAATGACCTCGAAACGACGTGGTTTCATATTATCCGAGGCCTTGTCTGATGATTCGATCGATTTTCTACGAGTTGAACCCGGGACCTGGGGCTTCAGAGATGAGAAATGAGCCCTCTGAGATCTGAGATAAAGTGGTAAGTCCTTTGTGATAGAGCTGAAACCTTTGAGATGGGGCGATGAGCTCTCCAAGATGAGGCAAAAAGCCTATTTTTGATAAGTAGCTTTTGTTCTGCACACAAATCGCTTTAACGAGAAGTCTACGAAGGATAGTAACAGAAATCAGAAGTCATAATATTCAATAAATATCATGCAATTCTAATAATATGCATATTCATGATTTTCAAGTTCAGTCACAGTCGATATGTAAATGCAACTCCCATGCAAATAACATTTTATAATGATTGCTACATAATCAATATGTAGCTAGCATTTATAATTAAAATTAATAAGAAATAAAGAATGTTAGAGAAACTTCTCTAGATGAACCTTCTTTCAATGAAATAGATGAGAATATCTCAGAATGAGCCATCCGAAATGAGTAGATAAAACCTCTGGGATGAGGTGAAAACCCCTCTCTGGATGAGGCAAATAGCCCTCTGGAATGAACAGAAAAATCCTCTGAGATGAGTAAAAAATACCTCTAGATGAGACGAATAACCCTCTTTGAATGAAGCGAATAACCCTTTGGGATAAGCAGAAAATATCTCTGGATGAGACAAATAGCTCTCTGAGATGAACAAAAAAATCCTCCAAGATGAGCAGAAAATACCCCTGGATGAGGCAAATAGCTCTCTGGAATGAGCAAAAAATACCTCTGGATGAGGCAAATAGCCCTCTAGGATGAGCAGAAAAGTCCTCCAAGATGAGCAAAAAATACCTCTGGATGAGGCGAAATGTCCTCTTAGATGAGGCAAAAATCTCCTCCGAAATGAGCAAAAAATACCTTTGGATAAGCAAAAAATTTCTTCGAGATGAGTAGAAAAGTCCTTTAGATGAGGCGATGAGTCCCCCGAGATGAGGAGAAATGTCCTCCGAATAAGATGAGCTCTCTAGATGAGTAGAAATAACCTTCAGGTGAGGCGATATGCCGGTTGGGATGAGCAAAAATATCCTCTTGATGAGGCGATAAGTCCTTCAGAATGAACAGAAATGTCTTTCGGATGAGACGATATGCTCGTTGGGATGAGCAGAAATATCCTCCGAAAGAGACGATATGCTCATTGGGATGAGCAGAAATATCCTCCGAATGAGGCGATAAGTCCTCTGAATGAGGCGATGAGGCCTCAGAGATGAGGCGAAATGTCCTCTGCAGTGAGAGATGAGACCTTTGAGTCAAATGGGATCACCTTGGACTTGAGCAAAATCACCTCGGATCTGAGAAGAAATCACTCGGATTGGAGAAAAAATCACCTCGCGTCGGAGGAGAAATCACCTTGGATCGGAGAAAAATCACCTCGGATCGGGGGAGAAATCACCTCATATTGGAGAAAAAATCACCTCGGGTCAAAGGAGAAATCACCTCGGATTAGAGAAAAAATCACCTCGGGTCAGAGGAGAAATCATCTCGGGTCGGGGGAGAAATCACCTCGGATTGGAGAAAAAAATCACCTCAGATCAGGGGAGAAATTACCTCGGATTGGATAAAAAATCACCTCGAATCGGGGAAGAAATCACCTCGGATCGAAGGAGAAACCACCTCGGGTAGGGAAAGAAATCACCTCATATTAGAACACCCCGGATTGGAGAAAAAATCAACTCGGATCGGGAGAGAAATCACCTCGGATTGAAGAAAAAATCACCTCAGATCAGAGGAGAAATCACCTCGGGTCGACGGAGAAAAATCACCTTAGGTCAGGGGAGAAAAATCAAAAATAAAAGTTTCTATTCATAGCTTAAATCTAAATATTCAGAATACAGAACACCATCTTCACCGTTCATATCGCAAAATCATATTTCATAATTATCCCGACCAAATTTTAACACGATTCAACAGTTAAATTAAAAGAAACAAGATGTTGAATGTTCGGAGTTCGTTGGATGACCAAATTACAGGTTACCTCTAATTTCAAATACCGATCTCTCCACCATCGGTTTTTTTCAGCAATTTAGCCATTGAGAATGAACAAATACATTCCACAATATAACAGAAAAAATTTCGTCTCAATCCAATAGTGAAATAAAACGATATGCAATAAAGTTAAAAAGTTGTGCAATCTAAAAAAACTCAACTAAACAGAGCAGAAATTTTATGAAACTTTAAAATCTGGAATGGAGTATTATTCTTCAAATATGAACGGTCCAAATAAAAAAACATATGGACAAAACTTCTGTCAAAATTTTACATCAATCCGACGGTCGAAAAAGAAGAGATCGTCAATGAAAATAAGCCCCCAAAACTAACAGAAAACCAAATTGTTCTTACATCAAAATTGATCTACCAGAACTTCCACTAGAAAGATTATCATTAAAATCCGTTCGGTCAGATTGCAGATCAACAAGTAAACTTCCTCCCACCAAAAAATCAGATTACTCCAACGGTCAGATAAAAAGTTACAAACAAAAATGATGACTGTGACGGCTAAAAAATTTCCAAAATTGAGAAAAATTCTTCTATCTTCTTTGATTCAGTTAAGAAATGGTTTTTTGTAAGTATTCCTATAAACGACGCCAAATGTTGATACAAGAAAATGTTCGATTATTTTTTTACACCAAGCATTGAGTAGCTCACGATGGTTGATGGTGCGACTGTTGAAGAGTATTTTGTGTTTATGTTTGTGATTGGACTTGGGTCTCTCCCAAACTACCTACGTAACCCTCTCCTTTCCTCCTCCTGGTTCTCGTTTCTTCTTCTCTTCTTCTCTCTTTTCTCATTTCCTCTCTTCTGATTCTTTTCCTTCTCTCTCTTCTTCTTCTTTAGTGGGGAGATCAAATCACATGTAGTTCTTATTTGAGGGAAATGATGATGATTTTATAGAAGAGATGATGACCTGACAGGTTAGGGTGACAAGATAACAGCTCCAAAAAATTATAGGATAGATGATATCCAATGTATAGGACCACATCTTCTAACACCCTCAACAACAGATAATACATTATCTAATTCATCTATGAGATGTCTCGAATTTCATTTCTAAAATAAAGATATATTTAAACTTTAAATTCATCAAATACAAATTAAATAAAGTTTTATAATCTCTTGAAACAAAAATTACAAAATTAGTTCTTAAATTTTCCCACTGAAACACAAATTTATGATATGTGAGTCGAGTGTTACCTGAAAATATAACTGTGATGTTAACCACTCTATTGTCTTAACTTTCCGATGCGCTCCTAGGTGGCACGGACAAATCCAACACCGGTCTCTTCGAAATATGCCCACAATACGAGCACGCAAGTCGATCACCACCAGGGTTTTGATCCTTATATGCAGTTAAGCAATTCCTACACCGCCTAGTGGCATTTTTCCTCGTCTTATGCAATTCAATAGCCTCAAATCTCTTCCTTTCCCTAAGCAGTGCATTTCTACGTACACGCCAAGCTGATAGCTGAGGAATCAAAATCTCATACCAAAAAAGAGTAACCAGAAGCACAAACACACATGCCAGCCTGGGCGATGTTATTTCAAATCGAAAAGCTGGTGGCAAAATCTGAGACAAAGGCCATAGCCCTATAAGTGGAAAAACTAACCAAGGTAGCATCGTAGAAACCCGGCGAGACCACTTTTGAATCACACACAATATACACATTGTCCTCTTACACGACACCTATTGTGTATTATATCCAAGTCAAAACCTAAATTCTATCAAAAATCCCAAAATTTGCAGTTTTCAGATCAAAAACCCTAACACTAACTTCCCTTATCCAAATCAAAAACCAAATTGACTAAACCCTAATTGCTTTCACTGGAGATGAAACCGTTCCCAGTAAGATAGTTCCGAATAACATAAACCCAATCCACCATATTAATATCTCAAAAATCAATCGCAAATTGATCGATTACGGTTTCCAGAAATGAAACTGTGCCGTAACGAGCTCAGGGTTTCGCGTCAATCAAACGGGTGAGGAGTTTCGAGACTTACAGATTTGGGGTCGAGATAAAAATATGTAATACACACAGAAGAAATGCAGGCAATTGAGAGCGAAGTATTGGTGACGATTTGAATACACGGGTGTTCTGGGTCGAATCGGCCGAATCGTGTCGTTGCGTCGGTTTCGTTTTATTGTTTTACCAGCCAAGAAATAGTGAGAGACGAAAAGATCAGAGAGACGGGGAAGGGATTGAGGCACAGTAAGAAAACAAAATATGCGAGCAATAGTTGAACCGGGTTTGTAATAAACCGGAATTGGTTGTATTAAACGGGAGGTGTTTATGATAATTTTAGTTGACAACTCGAGATGTGCAGTAACGAGCATGACATGCAGTTTAATTAAATAATTAATTAGATTTTGCTCAACATTTATATGTTAATTAAAATTTTGAAAATAATTAATTAGATTTGATTTATGGGTTCATTAGCAAAAATTATTAAATACTAATCATCAAAGGGCATTTTACACGTAGGGTAGGATTTTTATGACATTCGTCACCAATTGAAAAATAAAATGAATTAATTACATTTGAGTCCCTAAATTTTAATAAATTAAGAATAAAGACAAAATTTGTTAGTTTTGTACAAAATCCCTATCTTGAATTATATGCAAACTGGAGTGTCAAAAATCGAAGGACAAGATATAAACCACTAAATTTCTAGCTTTTTTTCATGTAGGTCAAATATTTTTAAAAATATAATTAAATATTTAAAATATAATCATATTTTTTCACAAATAAAGAAATATAAATTAAATTTATAAATTTATAAATATGTTAATATAATTCGATTACTTAAATAATTAATGATGATTTATATGTCGATAATAATAAATTCAAAACTGATTATAATTATTAATTATATTATATTTATTTTATTTATTAGTAATTATTTTATCTTTAATTATTTCTTATTAGTAATAGGAATTGTGTCCAAAAGTTTCAGCCGTGATGACAACCTTAAAATAGAGACTTGTGTGAAAAAAGATTATAGACTATGTTAGTCATCCTAATTTTCTCAAAAATTGGAATCTATGTTATTTTCCCAAAAAAATAAAGGTTAAGACTTCAACATGACCACGTCAACTATTTTATATTAAATTTCTATGAATGGATCCAAATTGAATTTGATTATTCTCGAAGCAAGGTGTGTACTTGGGACAATTAGATTTGTAAATTATAAAATAATTAAAACAAACATGATATATTGTTTTCTTGGTTGATTACAAACATTTTCAAATGATCATTCAATTGAAATTAATTGGAATCATAGAGTCTAGAAGAATTGATTTTAATAATGTTAAGTGCAACCCATTTTTAGACATAAATTTAGTAATTTTCATTTATCAATATTGAATTTTATTGGGAAATTGACCCTAATGGCTATCTTTTTGTAACTATTCTCAAAATCGATCGGGATTAAAAAAAAAAAAATTTGAAGATTAGTCAAAATAATTTTTCTTAGAGGATGTTACCTTCAAAACCTTACAAACAAGTTTAATTTTCATACTTTTTAATTTCTTTCCCTTTCCCAACCTCAACTTCTTTCTTTCTCAATTATCACTTATAGTGAATAACATT
This sequence comes from Trichilia minutiflora, assembly GCA_035590515.1. Classification (NCBI taxonomy): domain Eukaryota; kingdom Viridiplantae; phylum Streptophyta; class Magnoliopsida; order Sapindales; family Meliaceae; genus Trichilia; species Trichilia minutiflora. The sequence continues at coordinate 771,203 of JAVXUL010000004.1, read as the reverse complement.
GTTGATCCAGAAATTAAAGATAATAATCTCTTAAAAACTAATAAGTCTCACTTAATAATTTCAATTATTAATTTCTTATACTAAATTTTGAATTTCTCACCAAACGATCCTATAAATAGTGGTTTAGATATTGTATTTGAGTTTA
>JAVXUL010000004.1:755615-768623 GCA_035590515.1 Trichilia minutiflora | reverse complement strand
AAAGGTTTTCAAATTTGATCATATTGACTTTCCGAGTTAGGATCTACTTATTCGTGGATTTTTAGGCTATTTAACTTACGGGTTCACATCAAGTAGTACTAATGATAAAAAAATTTTATATAAATTTTTAATACAAACTAACATGGAATAGTATTATTAATTAATAAAAATATAAATTTCTATAATTATTAATAATAAATAATATAAACTACCAAATAATCAATATCATCATCCACTTTCGTTTTATATATAACAATTGGTATTTTAATATTATTTTTTATTAAATAAAAATATATAATAAATAATTTTAAAATTGATAAAAATTTACTATCTAATAAATATTGTTGATGCACAAAGTGATCATGTCTCCTTCTTTTTGTGTGTTTATTCTCATAGGTAATTTTGCATATTTAGATGCAATATGGATGTACTTAATCTAATGCCTTTCTTTATATCCTACTTTCCTTTTTTGAAATTGAAATTGTTTCACCTAAGCCATTAAGTTGACTGATCATTGGAAAATGATAATGATCTAACCATTTATCAGAGAGTTGCATACATATTTACTTTAAATTGACTGTATTATCGTCATTAGTCACTAGGATAATAAATACCTTGTCACATATGCCTATTAAGACCTAACATGCAATGGAACTGATTGGCTCATAAAAGTAAGAGAATTACCTACTCTACGATACATATTCATCTTTAAATTATTCTCATTTTTATTTTATTGAATACAAAGACTACATCATACATGTATAGATAAGTGCATGTAAGGCTTTGTTAGGTTGCCCTAATGTCTGATGTGGCGTATGCAAGTACATGCAAGACTTTATTGAGTTAATCCACTTTGACAATTAGGTAGAAGTTAGCATTATCTCATAACATCTTAGACCACGTGATCTAATCCTTTTATCTAAGGGTTGACGGAAACTCGAGATAATTAGGATTAATTTATTGACTTGTCGTGACACTATTTTGCCCCAACAAACATATATATCAACTCATTTGTCATATTATTTAATTTTTATTTTTGAATAAATACTTTGGAATGATATTATTGATGATACAAGTTATATTGAAAGAGGTTGAGGAGTTTCCTACTATTGCCCGTACTTTGAATTCATCTAAAAACAAAATGCCAATCCAAAGCATAACAAGGAAAGAAAAAGATAGATCACAAGGAGTAATAATAAGCAATAACATCTATTGATGATCTCATATACAATCTCGAGAGGGAAATCTTCATATACAATCATGAGAGGAAAATCTTCCAATCAGGTAGGACTCTCAATAGTAAAAGGATAAATTCCAAAACTTTGACCCCTTTTCCCAATTTGTAAAAGTCCCTCCTTAATTTATTTATAGAATAACAACATAATGATAGACAACAGTATTTCTATCTTTTACTCCCATTAATTATAATTTATTTATAGAATAACAACATAATGATAGACAACAGTATTTCTATCTTTTACTCCCATGAATTATATAATTAGACGACCCCATGAAGAATATTGTGGTGTACCAATGATCATGGTTCAAATTTCTGCTTAATCTTGATCTTAATCAATAATCCAACGGTTCAGAATAATCTTAGATATAATTGTCTTATTATTATTGAAAAAGGAAACCTATTTCTATACGGATTCCTTCTTCTCTCCGTTGTGAAAACCTAAAAAATTTCTCTTTTTATCCCGTTTTCCTTATTAAATACTAAATCGAAGCTTTCAATTTCATATTAATGTAAATACCCCTGAAAACAACAGCAGAAGACAATAAAGAAAACGTTTTTGGAAAGTAATTTCTTCCAGTTCTAGCAATGGCTACTCTAACAGAAGAAGAACCCGAAAAGCCTTCTCTTTCGAAAAGAGTAAACACGTTCGTCGCCAACAGCCGTGTTGGCAAGCGGTTCAAACTCTCCGAGCGAAACACAAGTTTTACGACGGAGCTACGGGCTGGAACGACGACGTTTTTGACGATGGCGTACATCTTAGCAGTCAACGCGAGCATCCTTGCCGATTCTGGTGGAACATGCAGCGTTTCTGATTGCATCCCACTTTGTTCAGACTCTACTATTCCTCTTTTGAATTGCACCGGACCGAAATACCGAATCATCCAGCCGGCCGAATCCTGCAAGTTTCCGCCGGTTAACCCGGGTTATTCGAATTGTCTTGAAAAGATCCGACGAGACCTCATTGTAGCCACCGCAGCTTCCGCCCTCGTCGGCAGTCTCATTATGGGTTTATTTGCGAATTTGCCATTAGGGTTGGCTCCTGGTATGGGAACAAACGCTTACTTCGCTTACTCAGTTGTAGGGTTTCATGGTTCTGGTAACATCCCTTACAGAAGCGCTTTAACTGCAATTTTCATCGAAGGTTTGATCTTTCTCGTCATTTCAGCAGTTGGGTTACGAGCGAAACTCGCTAAACTTGTCCCCAAACCCGTCAGAATCTCGGCCTCACCCGGTATCGGTTTGTTTCTAGCGTTTATTGGCCTTCAAAACAATCAAGGTATCGGCCTTATAAGCTACAGTTCTTCAACCTTAGTCACTTTGGGTGCCTGTCCCAGATCTTCTAAGGCAGCCCTTGCTCCCGTTATAACCGCACTTAACGGCACCATCAGTTTGCTACCGGGAGCCTCAGCATCGCCCGATATTTCGTGTTTAAATAACCGAATGGAGAGTCCCACATTCTGGCTCGGAGTCGTCGGATTCGTTGTAATCGCTTACTGTCTCGTAAAAAACATCAAAGCCGCTATGATATACGGTGTCGTTTTGGTAACGGTGAGCTCATGGTTCCGGAACACCTCCGTAACGGTATTTCCCGATACACCGTCGGGAAATTCCGCCTATCAGTATTTCAAAAAGGTGGTCGACGTGCACGCGATCAAGAACACAGCTGGGGCCCTCAGCTTTAACGGTATGGGTAACGCCAGTTTTTGGGAAGCTTTGATCACATTCTTATACGTCGACATCCTCGATACAACGGGGACGTTATATTCAATGGCTCGATTCGCCGGTTTTACAGACGTTAACGGCGACTTTGAAGGTCAATACTCCGCCTTCATGTCTGACGCCGCCTCCATCGTAGTGGGGTCCCTCTTGGGAACGTCCCCCGTTACTACTTTCCTCGAATCATCGACGGGGATACGAGAAGGTGGTAGAACCGGACTGACGGCGTTAACCGTTGCATGGTATTTCTTCTTGGCGTTTTTCTTTACACCGTTATTGGCTTCCATTCCCGCATGGGCGGTAGGACCACCGTTGATTTTAGTTGGTGTTTTGATGATGAGATCTGTGGTTGAGATTGAATGGAATGATATGAGACAAGCCATTCCAGCATTTGTAACGATGATTTTGATGCCGATGACTTATTCAATTGCTTATGGTTTAATCGGAGGAATTGGAAGTTATATTGTTTTGCATTTGTGGGATTGGGGAGAGAGTTTGATGGGTAGAATCGGAATTGGAAAAAAGGCTAAGAAGAGAAATTTGTTGAATGATGAAGAAGCAGGAGCTAATTGTAGTAATAACAATGGCTCTCAATTAGGGCATGATAAAGTGATTGAAATTTAGGGTTTTAATTAGGGTTTAAGCAAATGTATAGTGAGAATCATTTTCATTTTCATTTTAAGTTCTGAAGGGTAATTTTTCCAATTTTAATAACATTACTTCAGGATTTCATGTAAATTCATCTATTAGTATCGATCTTTTTTAATTTTTCGATTTTTAATTTTTCAATCACATTATATAATTTTGAATTTTCTTTTTCTTTTTTTTCCTGCTTCGACCCACTTAATTTAAAATATTTAATTATCAAGAAAAACCTCAACATTAAATATATATACCTAATATTAAATTGAATCTAACATTTTTCATGTATATATCACAAATTTTTATTGTAATTTAACATATAAATTTGGTTTAAGATTGTAATATATGTTTGTATTATAATTTGAAAAATAAAATTAAAAAGTACTTAATCAAATTAATAAATATTTATAATTTTTGTAGCAGTTACAACTTAAAAATTATTGCATTGCATTACAATATAAAACAAGGTCATAATTATGGTATGGGATTATTTAAAAAGTTCGGTTTACCTTTGAATGGAAAAGGATAAGGCTAGGAGGGAGGAATTTAATTATGGATCACATGAATTTGCATGTGTATGGTGCAAATATTATTGAAAAAGTGGTCACGAAAACTTTGTGAGTGCTGGCATGCTTTTATATCTTTAATCAAAATGTTTTTCACAATTTATATAAATGTTAAAAATTATATCATAATATTAATATTTTAAGCAACGTGACACTTGATTTAATAATTGTATCATAGTATTAATAAATAAATTAACGTCACATTATTTCCAAAAAAGGTCTGAAACTTGATGAAAAATAATGTTAAAAAGGATGGAAAATAACAATACTCTCCTAAAATTCTGTGATGTTAATATTTAAGATGTTGCTTAAAATCTCTATTTATTGATTAATGATATTTAATTTTCTTTATTACAAAGGATGCAGTCGATTTTGCTTTCCTTTATCATCTTCTCTAATTCTCAACCAATGGAATCATCACACTAGTATTCAACTAATGTTTTAGGCCCGATAGGCTGGTAGATGTCCATAAAGGCTCAAATTATTAGGCCCATGGGAACGAGCCCAATAAAGTTATTAAAAATAAAGCTCGAATTGGTTGTAACTAATAAGCAAGCAAACCAAAAAAACATTAAATATAAAGTGTTATAGACAAGTTATCCATTGTACTAGTAGGCCCATTCTAGATATGAACATGCTCATTTTAAGGACTGCCTTCCGCATGTAACAAGGTGTGAAGAATAGGAAAACCATTGAAACATTGCACCTGTTGTGGACTAAACCGGGGTTGGGCCAAGCTTTATAGATTATTGAATAATAATTCTTATGTTTTCATATTTAATACAAATAATATTTTTTAATATATTAATATTAAAATAAGGAGCTAAACTATTATTATCTCCGAACTAGTAGTTCGGGTCTAAAACTATGAAACACTAGGTGGGCCAAATTCATATTAAAATGTCTGGATTAAACCTGGGCTTTTTTCTCATCCATAATTAATGAATGGTTCCTTCAAAGTTATAAAACTTCAAATCTTAAATATACGTTAATTATTTTTTCAAAGCATAATAAAATGATTATTCTAATTTTAATCATATGAAACCACTTTATTCCACATGTCCACATCCACTCCAATATAACAATAGGATAAGAACAAAGAATATTTTCCTTTCCTTTCCTTTCCTTTCCTTTCCTTTTCTTTTCTCCTCTCTTACACCACATGTCCTAGATGACATCACTTTAATCCAAAATTTCATAGTTCCGTAAGCCAAAAAATGAATAAGAAATATGTTCTCAACCCAAATAGCCAATGAAAAACAAGACACTTTGCCAAATAATTAAGCCTTTGTGTTTACAAGACATTGCTTGAACAATTGGGAATAGAATAAGACATTTGTATTTCCAGTACCTTTCGCAAGAATTAATTCTCATGACACGTTCACGCTTTTCGTTGCCTTTTCAATTAATTGGAATATATTTTAGTGGAGGCGATTGAATTTCATACTTTAATGTGATCCACATTATTAGGGGCAAGGAGAGGAGAAATTATAAATTGATGTTTCTTGTATCAATTCCCGCTACCCCTATATAATTTATATATACAATAATGTTATTAAAATTGAATTATACCATTTAAATTTTTATGTCAATGAAATTGGGTACTTAAACTTTAATTTCATATCCCTTTCAAGCAATCATATTGGTTGAATCCGCAAATGTATTATGCATTTTAATACTTAAAAGATATATATAATTATTGAAGATTTGTGTATACATACTATTATTGAATTCTTACCTATAAAATTAAAATTTAAAATTAAATCAAATTCTCACGAATTACGTTTTGTCATATCTCATGTCATGAATTAATAAAATAAATAAATAATTGTGATAAATTTTTATTATAGCATTAAAAGGTATAAAGCTAATTTCAATACTACTTGTAAGAAAGGAAGAGGGAATGTTCTATTTTTATATTTTCGTTATTTAATGAAATATTGTAAAATTAAAAAATAAATAATATTTTTATTCAATTTCTATTTTAAAAACATGAATCAATATAATTTTTGAAAAATTTGACATGTTGAGCCCTTTAAGGCACAATTATTTGTGTGGTCACCCAATAATAAAATTTATTGTTCCTTTGATCACTTTTTTTATTTTTATTGTTGCTTCCTTACTCCATTTTATTCTATTATACCTTTATTTTTTGCACTTATTTTTATCTTCTTTTTCCTTTTAAATTTAAACTCAATAAAATAAAAATATTACTCACTTAAAAATAAAAATTTTATTCATTTTTATGTGTGTAATTTTAAATTTTAAAAATATTTGTGCTGTCTTAGCAAGTGGGCGTGTCACTACCTATCTTCTAGGACTAGGATGTCACGTAAACAATACACAATAAAAAATACAGGATAATAACCAAAATAATATCACAAAATATATATAATTTTATAATAAAAATAATAAATTATATTAAAATATCATAAATTGAATAAAAATATTTTTTATACTTTCTCGTCATTTTTTTCTCTATTTAATATTTGATCTTCATAAATCGTGCATAACATTAAAAAATAATCAATTAAAATAAAAATAATTTATTAATTATTTTCTAGATTAGAACAAATTAGGATAACTCCTCCGAATCTAACGTGAAAAACTGTATTATTATTTTGTATTTTTTATTGTTTAATTATTTGATTATTATCATAATAAATTTATTATTATTATTATTATGTTTTTTTAAATTATTTATTTTAAAATTTTTTAAGTTTTCTAAAATTTAATATTTTAATTATAATTAAATATTTTTCAAATATTTAAATATTGAAAAAAAATTTATTCGTATTCTCCCAGAGATCAAAAATGATATTTCCATTTAATTTAAATATTAATTTTAAGTAATTTTATTTATTTCTATCAAAATGACCGAATATCCGTATCGTGATACGAATGCTATCCCTACCTTAAAATATATTATCACATAAAATTTATAATTTTTCTGAGGATGGGAGACTGCACTCTGCTCGTACTGTTCATATATTTTGTCAAAAGAACAGTGGAGGAGATGGGCGGTGAACTTGTCCATTCTTCATTTGATGTCTCTCATTATTTATTTATTTATTTATTTGCATGCTATGATTCACACTTCAACCACCATATTTTAATAATGAAAAGAAAAACAAAATAATAAGACTGCTAGGAACCCCACATGAATGCAGTTGAATAATTATATTTTGACATTAAAAAATATGTATATTTAATAATAAAATAATACAAAATAAAGAAAATGAAAAAGATGTCAAAATATTAACATTTTCATTTTCTTTATTTATTAGCAACCACTCATTAATAATTTAATATAGTCCAATGATTTAATTTTCACATAAAAAAAATACAAAAATACAAAAATTAGAGGGTAGGATATGTGATAAAGACGTTTGCTTCCCTATCAATCCATTTTGTAACTTATTGTCAAAATCAATTATGGAACCAAAAATGCAGCCGTGGGGCATAACTGTTCTCAAGTCTTGACTGTCATTATACTTCTGCTTATCATGTTAATAAACACGCATAGATGCATATATATTCCTCTCAACTACATCTAGCATTCATTTGTAAAGATTCCGAAAATTGGCCATGGTTCAGAAACATTATTGTAAATTTCATCATTCTTGAGGGTATTAACGTAAATAAAAAATAATATTAGTCGAAATAATTTTTTAAAAATATATCTCAATTAATTATGGCCTCAATAAATTTTAAAATTTTTTTGCTGTTTTTATATTTAATAGGTTATAATTTTTGCATTAAAATTTATAAAAAAATATTTATTAACTATTATGTTAAATATTAAAAATTATTATAAATAATAAATATAAAAATTTTAACAATTATAAACACTCTTCAGCAAAATTGATTTATAAAAACAATGAACTCATTATTATTTATCTTGTTGCATTTACTTTACTAATTTAATAATTATATCCATAATTATTATCTTTAATTCTTTTCGAATTATGAAAAATAAATAAAAGTAAAAAAAATATTATTACTTAGGGGAAAAGGAAAACAAAAGAACTTCAACATACATTTAAAAAACCTTCCAATAATTGACGAAGAAAATATGAAGGGCAAATAAAAGAATGAAAGGAGGCTTGGCTTTAATCATACACCCTTTTGTGCCCAGGCAATTAAAAACATTTTTGAGGGCATTAATGTAATAAAGGAACTATATTATTCCAAATAATTTTCCGGGCAAAAATCTAGTTACATGAAAAACCCGGTATTCGCTTTACAGTCCGGTAAATTTTTGTTCCGATTTATCGGGGATACATAATTCCCCCGATTTAAAATACTTGCAATCACATATAATTTTACACATAGCCGTAAACGATAAAAACAGTCCAGTGAACCATTCACCATTTCACCGGGATACATCGGCAACCGTTTCTTCCGGTTGGTAAATCAATCCACTGAGTTTTGGTCTCAGCTTGTCATTCCAAAGTTCTCTGCTCGGTCCGACTTCCTTCTTACCCATCTTAACAGCAACGATAACCAAATTATCCGTTAACCGGTAAATCTCTATAACCATAACAAAATTACCGTCCTGTCCCTCAAGTTTTGCACCACATTCTTTCTTCGTCGTCACAATACTTTCGTCCTCCCCCCTCGCCACTTCCTCAACTTTCTTCAAAATCTCATCGGGTTTCTCGGCCGATAAGAATCTCTCGAGGGAAAACGAGAGTTCGTTGTAGTCATTGAACAAACCGGATAGATTGAAACCGGACGAGAAGGAGATTATATCGAAAGCATTTAAGGGTTTCTCGTTATCGATATTTTCCGAGTCTTTCATTATGAAATCAAAATCTTCGTAATGAAACTTTCGTTTCCTGTAATCTTTTTGAAACCATGGATCATGAAGAATCTCATCAACGGTAATCCTTGTATCTGGATTTGGATCCAGCATACTATGAAGTAAACGTTTTAGATCAGAAGACATCCATTTAGGGCACCGATACTCGCCTTTATAAATCTTACGGTACATCACCATTAGATTCGGATTATTGAATGGTAGATAACCGGCATTGAGAACATATAATACGACGCCGCATGACCAGATATCCACCTTCGCACCATCGTAACCTTTATCCGCTAAAATCTCCGGTGCCACGTAAGCAGGAGTTCCGCACGAAGTGTGCAGCAATCCATCGGGTCGGATCTGGTCCTTAATAGCGCTGAGTCCGAAATCAGAAATTTTTAACTCCCAGTTTTCATCGAGGAGTAAATTCTCCGGTTTCAAATCACGGTGAAAGACTCCTCTCGAGTGGCAATAGTCGACGGCCGAGATCAGCTGCTGAAAATATCGACGGCTGAGCTCTTCGCTAAACCTGCCTTTGGAAATCTTAGCGAAGAGCTCGCCGCCTTTCGCGAACTCCATGATGAAATAGATCTTGCTCTTCGTAGCCAACACCTCGTACAGTTTCACGATGTTAGGATTGCGCACCCTCCGCATGATAGCAATCTCCCTCTTAATGTGTCCCACCAGGCCTCCCCTCACTACCTTCTGTTTGCTCACAGCCTTAATCGCCACGCTCTGCCCCGTACGGACATTCCGTCCATGATAAACCTTTGCGAAAGCTCCGCAACCGACTAATTTCCCGATCTCGTACTTCCCGAACAGATTGGTTTCCCGCGAAAAATCGCCGGCAAAATCAGCCATTTCTCCGGATATGGAACTTCCGTTTCGAGGATGAACCAGTGCCGCATCAGCACTCTGAATTTCTCCGAGTTCCAACAGAAACAACGGTCAGTTTTTCTTATTTTTCTTCAAAGTAAAACAATTATTATTATTCTGTTCATGGATTTTTATTCTGTATTCAAATTTGACAATCATATAAGCTAAAAATTTGAAACAGAAAAGTTTGAATTGGGATAAGAGGAAGAGAAAAAACAGGTATTTTAGTTTGAATTTAGCTGGGAAGAAGATAATAAAATCGAGTATTGAGAAATAGGATAAAATCCATACAAATGATTTCTTTGGTTCAGGTAGCGTAGCTATTTAAAATGGGAGACCTAAATTGGGGCAATTCTGTTATTTTCAAATTTTGAATTACTTCAATAATTTTTTAATGAAAATGACGTGAAGATTAACCGTGTCCATCCACGTTTTTCCCCATTTATTTTCGTCAAAAGAATTGCAGTCGTTGTTTTTTCTTTCTCCAGTATGCAAGAGTACAAATCAAAATCTTTGTCGGTTGTAAATAAAAATAAAAACTAAATTATCGAATATTTTCATAGTAATTATTTTGTTTGAAATAAAAATATTTATTAAATTATCATTTAAATTAATTTAATTTAAAAAGAAAAATTACATGTACTTTTATCATTTAGATGGTTTTAGATATGATTGTCAAATAGGTCGATGATTCACCGGCCGATTTATTTAATCTACTTAAATTTACGGGTGGAGCTAAAATTTTTTTGGTCCGTTTAATTTATAGGTTTTTTTTGATCCGATCTGCTTAGCTCGCGAGTTAAACAAGTCAACTCGTTTAATCCGCGGATCGATCCACCATCCCAACAAAAAAATAAAAAAATAAATTTTATATATTTAAAAAATATTTTTATATTATATTTAATAATAATAAATGTATTTTATTTATTTTTTATTTTATATATTTTTAATTTTAAAATTTTAAATTGATCCATAGGCCAGTCCGTTTAGGTCCGTTAGTCCACGGACCAGATTAGGATTGATAAAATACCAACCCGTATAATAAACGGACCAACCCGGCCCGATCCATTTAAGGTTAGCTTGCAATGGATCGGGCCGGACCGAGTCGGGTTGGCCCGTTTGACAACTCTGATTTTATAGCTGTTAGATTTACAGTTATTATATAAAAATGAAAATCGATAAATTTTTAAAAAAATAATTTCAAAAATATCTAACCTCCTAAAATTTAATTAAAATAATATTTTAATTTTAATAAATAAAAATTATTTATTTACAGTCTAATTTTTGACTTTTTTAAAAATAATTTAAATTTTTTTATGCATCTATTAGACGACAATCTAAATATAAAATAAATGAAGAATTATTTTATCATTTTTTTATAACAATGATATTGAGTTCGAGCCAAAGAAATTAGTTGTTACGTATTTGCTATTGTAAATGAGTAACATAAACTCTTATTTTATTAAAATTAGAGATGTATTGGTTAATTGTTTTTTACTAAATTATTGATTATTTATGTCATGTCTTGATTTGTAGGTTTACACATGATAATTATCATAAACTTTCCTACGTATTTTAAATCCTTCAAACACATAAGAAGAATTTATAAAATTTTTTGATAACTATAACTAAATTTAAAACACTCTCAATATGACTCAAGTCAACCCAATTTTTTTGTTACAAATTCAACAATGAATTTCATTCCAAATCATCAAGCATCTAAAACAGTCATTTAAATATAATATAGTGATTCTATTATAAATTAATCAAATATAAATTCATAATAAAAATATATTATATTTAACAAAGTATTCGATAAGTTAAAAAAAATCATTAAATTAATACATATCATTCCAATATAATAATCATAAAAGTCAGAATCTTCTTATTTTCCTTACTTTAAACAAGACAAGAAAACTTAAATTTTCAAACACAATCCACTGGATTTATTTAAAATAATATGTGAGTCGAGAACAAAATATGTCAAAAATCCTCGAAACTTAGAGGAGTGAGAGGCAATATACAAGAGTATACTCAGTGAGTGAATTATATTAAAATAACTAAAAATCTAAGTTAAATATTAAAAACAAATACATAGATATTTATAACATCGCAAATATAAATTTATAATATCGCAAATATAATTTTAAATGAAAAGAAAACGTTTTAATCTAAAAACATAAAAATGTTAGGCTAGCCATCTTTTCTACGTTACTCTGGTCCTGAGTAATCCCGATATCATTAGTAAATTTTTATACAATTAAAATAATGAGTTTTTATAAAAAATTAGTTTATGTGATAAAATAAAAAATATATAAATTTATTTTAAAAAACTTGACTCATTACTGACATTAACTTCGAGTAGTCATATGATGACATTTGTAACTTTTCTTGATGAGTCTCACAAGGGATATAAAATTATCATATATAAACATTACATGTCTACCGTATATCTATCCTACCTATAAATTCTACTCACTTAGGAGGCTTCTCCTCAAGTTTGTCCAAAGCTGTCATAATGTAATTATATTAGATCAAATAAACTCAGTCCTTGAAGCTATATCACCAACACAAAAATAATTTTAATTAACCCAACGGCCCCAACATCATCAATTCAACTCTAATATAAGCAACACAAATACATAAACATTAATTATATCAAAATTTCGGTCCAAAATCAAAATTATATCAACCAAAATACCAAAATTAGAATTTTGGTTCGAATCACAATATATTATCTTTATCAATATACATACATACATACATACTTACATATCAAAAATATATAAATCATGATTTTTAATTTTCTAATGCATATAAGATATTTAAGTTTTGATAGAAATATTCAAAAGAATTTAAAATAAATTCAAAAGAAGTTCACTCATTGTATAGGGAGGATATATATTTCCTATTGCTCTCTTTATGATGTGGATCCCTTTCTGATGCGCTTCAAGCCCAATTCATCTATAAATACACATTTATATTAATATAAATATGTAAGCATAAAACATAAATTATGCCTTAAAAAATAATTGCGGAAGCTTTAAAACTTTTAAGGATACTAACCTCTTACCATTGATGTTTGTTGTCGAATTAAGATTGATAGAATGATTTTCTAAGCTCTCTTAATCCTCACTTGATGGTATTTGACGAGAAAA
>JAVXUL010000004.1:731997-747736 GCA_035590515.1 Trichilia minutiflora | reverse complement strand
TAAAATAATCAAAACTATATTAAATGAAAATAAAGATATATATTTTTTTCATATATATATTCTCTAAAATTATCATTCTACAAGATATTCTTATAATTTAATTAAAATTTTAAAAAATTATAATAATAATTAAAATTTTAAAATAAATTATTAATAAAAAAGGGTAACTGTTTAAAACCGGTACTCTGTTTGCTAGGATCAGATCCAGATCCTAATTAAATCGGATATAAATTTTTGGACCAGATTCAGATCCTAATTAAACCGGTACCCTATTTTTCGGGTACCTAATTCTGGATCCGGATCGATATCCTAAAAAATCGAATTTTTTGAACAGTCCTAATACACAGGGACCACACACGATAGACAGATCTTGGGACAATTAATTAGCAAAATAAATTTGAGAAAGGTATATTTTTTTAAATTGTATTTAAATACTATTATTGAATTCTTATTTATTAGTTTAAACTTATGAATATAGCGATAATCTAATATTGTATCAAGATTTTGTGCCCGAGCTCTGACATGTTGTTTTGCTTCCGTGAACTCAATCAAGTGGTTTGCAGTAGTATAATAAGTTATTCTTTTTTAGTGTTTACTCGAGTTCGAGTTTAAGAATGTGTATAAGATGGAAAGAGATTTGGGGTTGTGAAACTTTAACAAATAGGAAAATTCCTTTTTATCTCAACTTTTTCAGTTTTTTGACCTCCTAAAAAAATTACATTAAAATTAAATCATTTTGCACGTGAAAGGAGCTGTTAAGATTTTCTTTAACGCATTTTATAGTGATGATGTGCCATCTCAAAATTTTCTATGTTAGACACACAATACAGAGGTTCCAAAGAGCTTTCTTATTTAATTTTCTGTCCTTAAATATGTTATTCTTAAAAGCATGACCAAAATGCTTGCAAAGAAGCAAAAGCAGATAAGGCGGCCATTCATACAGAACCAACAAGCGTATACATATGTAGATTGGCCAAAAGAGAAGATTGAAAGCAAAAGCATTAAATGTTAGGATTTTCAACTTATGCTTTACAAAATAAAAAAGGTAATTGATTCTGAACCTCAATTGTAAAGAAACCAAATACTATAGTTTACAGGGTTCTCATAGAAAATACTATTGAAATTACGAATATTTGTTATAATCTAATAAGGTAGCAGTGTATGGTTATTGTTTATTCTATTTAGTTTATTCTTTTTTATTTTTTTATAAAATTTTTCTTATTTCTTTAAAAATATAAGATTTGTAGCAATCAAATAACAGTACCATATAAATTTATAGCAAAAAAAAAAAAATTTAGGCCCACTTTATCGCAGAGCCAGGACGTGAGCCACGTCCACAAAATCACGAAAGAAATACACTGAATTAGCCTAGCCGTAGTACGAAAAACACAGTGAAACTGTGCCGTGGAGAAGGCTGGAGAAGGCAAGTAAAATGACCAAATGCATGAGGGTTTATAATTATTTATTCATTTACGATTTAAGAAATAAATAAAAGGTAATTATTACATATTCTTTGTATAATTAGGTGATTTAGGTGTCATTAACTTTTCCTTTATGCAAACTTTTTCTTCATTTTGTGGATCCCATCCAATCTCTCTCTCATATTTATCTGTCTTCCACACTCAAATCAGCTCTATATATTCAACATCTTCATCATCACATACCTAAGAATCAAGAAAAAGAAAACATTTTCGGAGATTTCTCTTTCATTTTTCCTGAATCGTGATGGGAAGTTACAGGTTCAGGTTATCAGATATGATGCCTAATGCTTGGTTTTACAAGCTGAAGGAGATGAAGAAACCAAGAAACCGTCATAACACCAAGAAAAAACAGCCAACAATGTTATCAGCTTCAACTACACAGCAACCAGCAAAAACAAAGCCAACCCATTTGTCTCAGTATCCGAGAAAATCATATTACTTCACCAGGGAGCTTATCCCAAATGAAGATAAGTTTTACAATACTCCAACAAAACCAAAATCTATAGAGAAAATCATCCATTTTCCTGACCCACCAAGAAAATCTTCGAAACAGAGAAGAAACAGGAGAAGAAACAAGAAGTTAGAAGCTCCCAAGCTTGTAAGCTCCTCTATTTCTGCTGGATGTAACTGTCGTGCTACCATATGGACAAAATCGGAGTATCCTCCGGACTTTTCACCTTCTTCTTCTTCTCCTTCTTCTTCTTCCCAACTTGAGACCTCCCTGGAGCTAGAAGTTGAAGAAGACTGCGCTCCTCAATACAGGTCAGACCGTGTCCTTGTTACTGAATCATTTGATAATATGGTCGCTTGGTCAAATTCTTGTCGATGTACAGTCAATTCTGATAATGCAAACGACATTTCTGAGGATAAGAAATCCCTTCATAAAAGATGTGATGTTAAGCTTGATGGGTTTGATGGTTTATCTGATTTTGAACTTCCTCGGATCATTACTAAACCTTCTAATCTTGAAGATACGGTAAAGAAAGGAATCCATGAGCCAACTCATTACAGAATTGGTCATGGTTCATTATCTGTTAAGCTTGTAAAAGAAGAGAAAATCAGTACAAGAGAGCACAAGAATTCCGGTCCTCTAAGAAAATCTTCTGTTAGTTCTCCTGGTGTGAGGCTCAGGATGAATTCTCCGAGAATTGCTAGCAGGAAGATTCAGGCTCATGGAAGAAGAAGCACTTCATCCAGTTCTAGTTCAAGCTCTCGGAGGAGCAATTTATCAGACAGTTTTGCCATTGTGAAGTCATCGTTTGATCCTCAGAGAGATTTCAGAGAATCCATGGTGGAGATGATTGTGGAGAATAACATCAGGGCCTCTAAAGATTTGGAAGATTTGCTGGCTTGTTATCTCTCTTTGAATTCTGATGAATATCATGAACTGATTATCAAAGTGTTCAAGCAAATCTGGTTTGATTTGATTGACATCAAACTGAAGAAATAATTAATTTCTGAGATGTTGTACATAATAAATTTTTTTGCTGATTATGTAGTTGATTATTTGAGTGTTGTACAGAATCTCGATTTTTCAGTGTTGCAAGAAAACAATTTCTGAACATATTGCTTGTATTTATTGCTCAACAAAAGAGAATTGGATCGAAAAGAGAAGAAAGCAAACAGAAATTCTGTTTCATTTGGGCACATTGGAAAAGGTGTAGCGCCCTGCTCGATATTGCAATTTTTGTTTTTGTTCTTGTTTTCGTTTCCAACTGAATATTTAGACAAAACATATTGACCCGACAATCATAATTTATTTTTATTCTCAACAACTCCAGTTAGATTAACTTACTCATATTAAAGTTCTTTCCAAATCCAAAAATCACTTAACCATTTCTCTTCGTAGTGTTTGAAATTGGGTTTGAACTTGGTTGAATTATTTCTATTGCTTTTTCTCTGCGTTTTCTTTTAAAAGAAACCAAAAGGACAGAAATTTCAGGGTTACTGCATCCAAGTACTTCCATGCTCTGAGACCAACTTGGGGATAATAGTCATAATACACAAAACTATACAAAATTGATAGATATAAATAGGGACCCTCAACACACGTACAAAATCCTGACAGGTGTTCTATTTTTTTAAAATCAATTTTCTGATTTCTCCTCTCAAAGAAGATCCTCTGTCAAAGACAAAGATTCTATTCTCTTTTAATCTTAATTTCTTCACGTCATGTATAGGTCTCTTCTCTTCTCTTCCATCTGGGCAGTATATATGTCCAGACTTTTCATTTTTCATTCCAACGATGAAAAAAAGGGGGGAAAGGAAGAGAGAGAGAAATTAATACGTAAAAGGCTGTATATATGAAAAGCGTTCAATTGATGAATGATTAAATATAAAAAGGTAAATTCAAATTTGTTTTTTTACTGTGGTATGAAAGTGAAAACCGCAAAAGCTGTAGACTTGTAGTGTCCTTGCATACTCTACAGACAGACAAAGACTTTTGGAAAGAAGCTTTCAAAATTTCATAGGTTTGTCTAAAGATAAAGTTACTTCGAACATTTCAAAAGCAAGCTTACACTTTCAAAATAATCTTAGGGCCATGCTTATAAATACTTCAACCAAAAAAAAATGTCTACAACAGTAATGAATAGTTCAATCAGTAAAATCTCTTAATGAATTTATTTTTCAAAGGCTGTTTACATCTAATTGATTTATAAAAACTGATATAATAATAGTATATCCCTATAACTAATATAGTGTGTGTAAATAAAATATGTATAAAAATTTGTACGCGTATTATTACATTAAAAAGACTGGTGGGTGATAGTTAAATCAGAAAGGGTGGGTGGGTGGGTGTATAAGACAAGGAGTCTGTATATTTTGAAGAAGGAAAAAAGACAAACATCCATATAATTAAAAAAAAAATTACTTATTTTTTGTTCAAATATTTTTAACAAATACTTTTATAATTTAAGAAAATAATAAATATTCTCTATAATAACAAATACTCTAATAATAAGTCCTCTCTATAATAAAAAATAGTGCCCGTCTATTCCTTTTTGCTTGAAGTTCCAATAATACCATTGTTATTTAAAAGTTAAATAATTAATATTTAATATAATAATATATTAATCTTTTAATTTTAAAATTTTAATACTTTAAACTAATTATAAAATTAAAAACTAGATAATTTATATTTAATTTATAACAATAAAAATTAAATAACTTAGAATTTAATATAATTATATTTTTTACTTCTTAAATTGAAAATAAAATAATTAATAATTAAGTATTTATTTAATAATTAATGCTTACCCCTTATCAATACACTTACATTATATATTGTTAGTTAGTAATTAATGACTGAATTTTAATTATTAAATTTTAGTTCATAATTATAAAAATACAATAATTAAAATTTTTATTTTATTTCATAAATATATTTATATATGATTATTTAAAAAAATATTGTTTATAGTTTTGATATTATAATTTTGATTGTAAGTTGTAAAAACAAATATTTAATAAATATTTACTTAAATATTACATTAAAAAGACGGGTGATAGTTAAATCAAACAAGGATCAACTTATATATATATATATACATTGAAGAAACTCTGTAAGATGTACCTAATGGGCGGTTGAGAATTTCCTGGTGGGAAAATCTAATTACACAGACAACAATATATTTGTCGTGTCCAATCCATATTCTTGATTGAAAGAAAGAAAGCAACGATAAGAAAGCTTTGTCCCTTTCGGAGACAATCAGCTTAATGTTTGACATATACACCAACCATATAATATTATTAAACAAAAAGAAAAATCACAATGTCTTAGCGGGATTCATTCCGAATCATCCCTAACTTTACGGGTTTTTTTTATAAAATAATTTAAAATATTTAGATTTTATTCTTATAGACAGATTTTGTTTAATTAATTTTTTAAAAAATATTATCATTTATATATCTTATTTAAATTATAAATAATTAATTAAAATTAAATTTAAAATATATATTTAAATCACAACTCTTAAATTCAACCCATCATCATTTATATTATTAATTGGAGTGATAACTTTGGGTTTTTCGAATTTTTTTATAAAACTTTTGAAACATTGTTTGTATTGAATGATGACTACCTCATGCGTGCATATTATGAGCTATGACCATACCAAACGTTGTCCTGTTTTCATTCTTAATATGCCAATTATTGATCACCAACTTACGAAGCTAATTACCCATCCTTAAAAAAATTCGTCCGTGTGACGTTTGAGTATTTTTGGGTGGTACGATATAATTTTATTAGTTAAATGTATTTTTTCAGTGCATTGGACTTAAAGATTAGATTGAGAGTTATAAATATATTTGAATTTTGTTTCTCTCTTCTTCTTCTTCTTTTTTTTTTTTTAAGTAAATTGGAAAAAAAATTAATAGTCAAAATCAAATATTTAAAAAAATAAAATAGTGAAGCGAAAGTTTATGAGTTTTCTTTAAAAAGAGAAAAAAAAAATAATAGTCTATATCAAAGAATCAATTGATGGAATGCTTAATTATTTGATAAATAATAAGTAAATAATTGATGGAGAAAAATGTAATAAACTATATAACATAGATGTATATGTTGTCTTATACTAGTTTTGATTGTAATGGGTTAACTAAAATTTTGGTTTTCATGATTAAAAATATAATTAATTAGAAAATTAATGCTATTCTTCTAACTTTGATGTTAATTGTCAACTAAAAATCAGGGTTAATTAATTAATTATTAACAATATATTTATTATTTATTGTCAAGTGGTGGCAACCAGCAGGATAACATTGAACGAATATTTAATTTATATATAAAAACTAAGAAATTTAGAATGAGAATTTTGATTCTCATTTATTAAAAATAAGAAATATATATAAGATATAATTTCTAAATAGAAAACTTCTAATAAAATTAAACTGCCTAAAATATAAAGAATTTTATAACAAAAAGGTAAAAAAAGATATGTATAAGACTTCTTAAATAAGTAGATTAAATAAGACAGTACTAAATAACGTTCCAATACCTCCCTCAAGTTGAAGTATGGAGATCTCGAATGTCTAACTTGCGAAGAAGAAAACTGAACTGATCCTTTCCTAACACCTTAGTGAAAACATCGACAAATTGCAATGAAGTGCGTACATATGCTGGACGAATTTTGCCGTTCAATATCTCATTACGAATGAAATGACAATCCACTTCGATGTGTTTAATACGTTCATGGTATACAGGATTAATAGCTCTATGTATTATACCAAGAGAATTCAATAATCCTTTCAACTACTTAAGTTCACAAGCTGTAGTAGACATAGATCGGTATTCAGTTTCAATAGATGAGCAAGACATTGTTTGTTGTTTCTTAGTCTTCCAAAAGATAGGTGAGTTTTTCAAGAGAACAAAATATCCAGTTAAAGATCATCTCGTCAAAAGACAGCTAGTTTAGTCAGAATCACAATAAGCAGTTAACTTCAGATCACAATTGACATGTAATAAAATACCTTGTCTTGGATTATCTTTCAAATATTGTACAACGCGAAGAGCTATCTCCTAATGTGCTTTCTTCAGTTACTTTATGAATTGAGAAAGAATACAGACACAATAAGTCAACTCAGTTCGAGTTATTATAAGATAAATAAGTCGCCTCACCAACTGTCTATACCGAGCAGGATCATCCACATCGTCACTCTTAGTAAGGGTTAGCTTATGATTTTGTTTAAGAGGTGTTGCTGCCGATTTAGAACCCAGTAATCCAACCTCAACAATCCCATTTAATGTATACTTACGTTGGCATAAGAAAATACCATCTGAGTTTCTGGTCATTTTAATTCCCAAGAAAAACTTCAGCTTCCCTAAGTCCTTCATATGAAAGCAATAACTCAAATAATTTTTGAACTTTTGTACATCGGAAACATCATTGTTAGAGATAATAATATCATCAACATAAACTAGTACGTTCAATTGAACAGGTCCAGCTCTAAAAGTAAACAAAGAGTAATATGAATATGATTGCTGAAATCCATAAACTTTTAGAGATGTAGCCAATTTCGCAAACCAACATCTAGGCGTTTGTCGTAAACCATACAAAGATTTTTGAAGTTTACAAACCTTTCTTGGTGATTGATAAGTAAAACCTGGTGGCATTTTCATGTAAATCTCTTCCTTCAAATCATCGTGTAAGAAAGCATTTTAGACATCCATTTGATGAAGTTCCCAATGCTTTGCAGCAGCAACGGCAAGAAAAGTACGTACAGTACCTATTTTTATTGTAAGAGCAAAAGTTTCCTGATAATCTATACTTTCAACTTGATTATTCTTTAATATCACCAATTGAGCTTTGTATCATTCAACACTTTCATCACAGTTGTATTTAATTTTGTACACCCCCTTGCTTCCAATTACTTTCTTCTCAGGTGAAAAATTTTCAATTGTTCATGTACCGTTATCTTCCAAAGCTTGTATTTCTTTTCTCATGGCTTCTCTCCATCGTTCGTCTTTCATACTTCTATATAAGAATTTGGCTCATGCCTCGCTGTAATTGATGCCAAGAAATATCGATGTTGTGCAAAAAATTTATCATAACTCACATAATGTGCTAAAGAGTAAAATGTACCTGAGGACTTAGATTTGAAAGGTGAGCATTCCGATGGGCTTACTATGATGGTGTTTATTACATAGTCCCTCAAACGAACAAAAGGTTGCTTGACTTGTTGTCCCCTACCTAATTCCTCTACCATTACTTTATTTCTTTTCACTTCTTCACCGTCTTCATTGCTCAATTCTTTTATTTCTTAACTCACCTCATTGGCTCTCCTTACATTTTCATCGTATTCCTCTTTGTTGCAATTAGAACAAATGGACGATTTATCTTTATCCCCTTGAATTTCTACCATCAGTCTAGACTGCAAAACCCATAGGATTACTTCTTTCTTTCTTTGTTTGCATCCGCTCTTACTATATAACTATAGCATAAGCACGATTCAGATTGAGCAAAGGTTTAGTGCTCAAAATATTAAAGCAAACTGTTCCGTATCCTTCTTCATCCAAGCCCATCAAAAATTGATGAACTTTCTCTTTTTCTTGCTTTCTTTTCAATTTAATGGTAAGATTGTGTCTACAGCCTTTACAAATATAAACTGGTATTTGATCATAGTTATTTATTTCATTCCATAATATTTGAGTTTTCCAAAATAAGAAACAATAGATTGGCCATCTTGCATACAATTTACCAAATCCAACCTCAATTGCTGCATTCGTGGACCATTCCCAATTGAGAATCTTTGTTTAATATCCTCCCACATATCCTTCACATTCTCCATGTGAGAAATCGTAGAGCAAAATGTGGGTTCAATGGTATTAAACACCCAAAAAATCAATATAGAGTTAACTGTCCATCAATCTTCAAGTTTCGGGGAATCATCTACTAGTTGCTTGATAGATCTATCAACAAAACTATATTTTTTTTTGCACACAATGTCATTTGCATAGCTCGTGCCCATTCTTCATAATTATCACCTTTCAACTGAACATGGGTAGTCAAGTTATATGAATTGTCATTCGAATTCAGTGTGTAAGCACTGAATATTTTCTTGTCTCATTCAAAATTCTAGTTTTTTTTTTCTATCAGCCACGATTCTGATACAATGTAAAAACTAAGAAATTTGAAATGAGAATTCTAATTTTTATTAACCAAAAATAAGAAATATATATAAGATATAATTACTAAATAAAAAAACTTCTAATAAAACTAAACTATTTAAAATATAAAGAATCTTATAATAAAAAATTATATATATATATATATATATATATAACTTTTTAAATAAATAAATAAATTAAATTAAATAATATTCTAATAAAAGAATATTATCTATCTCTATCTCTCTCTAGGCAAAACCTTGAGACAGAGAAAATCATGAAATGATAATAATGTTCTATTTACACCATACAGTAGCCTAATGAAAACAAAAGTAACATGATTTCTTTTATAAGTTTTCAAACTTCATTAATAACAAAAAATAAAGGAATCAAGTAGGAGCCAAAAAACGTGGAATAAACATTAAACTAATTGGATTTTTTTTTTTTATGCCTTTCATGCATGCATCTGCTTGCCGTATTGCTATGCGGTCAAGAAAAGGATTAGATTTTATTTAAAATTATAATTTTTTTATTGTACTTTAAAAGCCAAGTTAACACCAGTACATTTTTAAAGATATTGATTACTTAAAACTACCTTATGTACCCAATCACAATAACAAACAGAATCTTAAACTATTCATATATATATATATATCTATATATACACACACTACAATAAAAATTCTATTTTATATAAAATTACAATATTTGTGCGGAGTTGTTGGTTAAAAGACATTGCACAATGCCACAATGTCAAAGGAAACTTTTAGTTCACATATTATGCCATATCAGATAAAGCGGGGCCAAAACCAAACGTGTCAAGATCTGAGTGGGGTAGAAGACACAGAGCGAATCATTGCCATGAAAACCTGCATTCAATTGGATGGATGTAATAAAATTGATTATTATGATTATTATTATTATGTGTCGGCGAGCTGCAAGGAGAGACTAAGTTAAAGAAAAGAAAAAGATACAAAAAAAAATGATAATATTTTTGTACATTTATGGAAATTTCAAAGAAAATAATATGTGAAATATGAAGAACATGAATCCGGAGATTCTGGGTTTTGTTTCGGAGTTTTCTTTGATTTTTGACGTTTGCTAGATTCATAACCCTTTTCTCATCCATGTATATATTTTTTCTTTTAATGTCTTATCCATATCCATGGTAAGTAGTGCGGTTGACAAGCCCTTGCACAAGATAGGATCAATAGATCCTCTAAACCTTTATATAGATATAGATATAGACATATAAATATGATAAAGTTTTTTTTTTAACTTAAATTTTTTATTAAATTTAAATATAAATTTTTAACTATCAAATTTATATAATTTAATAATTACAAATTTATGTCTATATTTAAATTTAAAATTTTAAATCAAGAGAATCTCACTTATATATTGAGATGCAGATTTAATTGGTCATTGTGGTATTTTTTGTATTAAAAAAAAATTGATAATATCAGTTTCTAATAAAATTTATATACTTTTATATTAATATTAGATATTTATAATTTTTGTTTTATAATAACTGTGATTTAAAAATTATCCTATCACAATATCAAAAAGAGTTTAAAATTAAAATTTTGAAGTTAGGATGTAATGGAAGATTATTTATATTCATCAAGGAATTAAAACTCATTGTATACATTGATTAGTTATGTTATCAAGTCAATTAATTGAGGGTCAATAATATACAAGGTTATCAAAATCGCGATTTTAATTAAAATCGTTTTCTATTTAAAAAATCGAAACGTAAAAACGAAACGTAAAAATAGAATTTTTAATAATATATAAATAATAAAATATTTAAAATATTTTTATAAATTAATAAAATCGATCAAAATCGGTAAAATATTTTTACTGTTTTACTGTTTTCAATTTTAATTAAAATCGAAATCGTTTTCTTATTAAAAACGTTAAAATCGTTAATTTTACTGTTTAAAATCACGATTTTGATAACAATGATAATATATACATCGGTATTTGGTATTTAAGTCAATTTGTCGTAAAATTCATATGAAGTTGAAATGTTATAACTTTTAATTAATTGATAGCTGTGAACTAAAGTCACTATTAACAGAAATATATAAATAACTGGGTGATTAACAAATATTAATTATAATATAAAATTCATTTAAAAATTAGTACATCTTAATTAATCCGTAATTACTATAAATTAAAATCATTAATTGTTAAATATAAACAAGTGGGTAATTTTTTTTTTGTCATCATATTGTATATGTGCAAGAGTTCATAATATTTATTTTAATAATATTATAAATATAATTTTTTTATACAAATTACTGTAATAAAATTGGATTATATTCAAAGATGAAGCTCAAGTGAAGTTGCCTTCGAAACAAAAATTAAAAACCACTACTTTTGAATCCTAATAAATTATGAGTTATACATCTAATAAATTATGACATAGCCCTTCTATTCTCATTGTTAGTTAATAAGCTTCCTGTTAATTCTTTTAAGGCACCGTCGTTGTTCCTATAGCATATTTTATATAATTTATATTTTTAATATTGCTGTATTTATTCACGTCCAATTTCTTAGAGCAATACTTTTTAATGAAATGATAATCGGGTTGAAATGAAAATAAAATAAAAATAAAGTATTTTCTTGGATAATTTAAAATATTTAAATTTGATTCTGATTGATAAGTTCGTTCGATTTTTTTTAAGATATTAACTAAATATATTATCAATCAAAGATTTAATTTAAATTATAAATAATTAATTAAAATCTAATTCACGATTAATTAGAATCTAAATCATATATCTTTTATTTAATTCATATTATATCCTTAAATGATAATAAATAAATAAATAAAGTACTTGTCTAATTATTGAATGCGGTGACGGCGAAGGAAGGAAGAAATTGCACACGAGTGCTGGGAAGACAAAAATCTTTTGAAATCTAAGTCAAGACACATTTATGTGTTGTGTACACGAGTGGTTCTGCTTCTCTATTTCTTCCATGGAGTTGTTTTCATCACAAATGAAAATTTAAAAATCGATTCTCTCATGTGCTGATGTCCCCATTCCAATTTTATTACCTACTAACTTATTGGGGATATACTATATTATATTCAGTCGTATAGTATGTTATTATAATTATTTAAACTCTTTTATTATAAGATTCAATTTTTTTTTTTGGTTATAATCCTCAATTTAAAAGAATTTTATAAAAATATAATAGAATGTTGCATATCGCAATAAAAAAAATTGAGACCTGTAATAAAAATGTAAATTTGTAATAGAATAATTAAAAATTTTATACTTCTACTTGACTCTATTTGACCCCGCTCGGATTTATATTTCTCTGAATCGTAATTAAAAACTTAAAAATTATAAAAAAAAAAAGAGATTTAAATCAAAGAATCAAAAAACAGTTATATTTTACACCTCCAAAATCCAAAGCTAGAGAGGAATTTTCTTTTCTTTTTTTATTTGGGTCCATAACTTCAACTTATTGGTGCATGGGAATTCATCGGTGGGTGTAAGGCTCATTCACAACCATCGACTCTCTGCATTCTTTGCCATTTTTAATTTATATTTATTTCTATAATTAGAGTATTCTTTAAAATAGAGTATGATTCATCTTATTTTCACACTTTATTTTATTAAAATTTTAGTCAAATTTAGATCAACAAAGAGTGGTTAAGGGAGATAATTAATTAATAATCACGCAATTAAACTTTAATAATTTAAATGTAACATTGGTAATAGAAATGGGACAAAAATTTGTTTTTAATATGAACTTTTACTCCAAGAAATACACACGCATGTATATATTATTTTAATAATATGTAATGTAATTAAAAAATCTTCAACAAACGTAAATAATAATAATAATACGCATATGTTAATACTTATTTAAAAAATAATTAAACAAACAAAAATTTATAAATTTGTGAGAGTATACACATATTAAATTTGTATATATAAATAATATACAATTATTTTTAAATATATAAGGAGCTCCACTTGAAAAAAATGCAAATTTATAATTAATTATTTTTAAAATAGATCTAATAATCAAAACGATATTGAACATATATGAATAAAAACATAAAATGTTATAGATATAATTTTAAAGTCAATTCTAATAATAAATACACTTGCATAAAACATAAATTCAATGATAAAATTCAAGGAAGAAATTCAAATACCCTTAATATTTGTGCAAAAGAGAAATATCTCTCTTTTAAATTAAAATTGATCAAACCCATTGATTGTAAAAAATTAAACGATTGAGATTAAAATAAATTTAAAAGAGAGAGTGTTTTTATTTTGCACAAGCCTGGGGGTATTTGGATTTCTCCCCAAAATTTAATGAAACCACTCGTACCCATAAAGTATTGAAAGCATCTTGACATCGGCACACATTTTTTAGTATGAATTTAATAAATGCAAATAAAATCAATGATAAATGTCGGCGAAGGAAATGTATGATTGATCGTCTAGTCCTTTTATTTCTTAAATGGGATTTTCTAAAAGGTACCATACATTTAATTTTTTAGATAATGGAATTGTATTGTGAATTTTCAAGGGCCCCCAAGCCTAGCTAGTGCTATTTAATTGACCATTAAATATGATAGACTTTTCTTTATTTTCTTTTTTAGAATATAATATTATTAAAATTGAATTAAATTAGAGTTGTTTGGATCTGATAGAAAGTCGGTAGGGTATTGATAAATGATGTGATTGAATTCGAAATGTGACTAGCAAAATCTTTATGGGTTGTTTTCATGGGATTTTTTTTTTGTTGGCTCTACCAAACAATCTATGCATTTGGGGCATTGTTTCGATGCATTTAATTACAGGTACAATTATTTCAATTGTCTGTTGTAAATTTTAATTTTTTATTGTATTTTTATAAAATTTTACAAGTTAAAATTATAATAAAAAATTAAAAAATATAAAAATATAGTTGAATGTAATGGGACAAGACCTATAAGCTATAGTCTTGTAAATCTTAAATTGTTTTGTCATTTAGATTATGTGGATCCTTTCTTTTATTTTGTATGACATCTTAACTAAATTTATTTGTTTTTGACTTCTTAATTATCAGTCAACTAAATTAACAATGAACAAGACTACCACCGAACCTTCCATCTTGTCAAACATCAAATAGGGTAATAAAAATCCTAATATGAGAAATTTAGGGTGAAAAGCTTATAATAAATATGCATAAAAAATTTGTAGAAGATTCTTATACACACGCGCGCGCATGATCTCTAGATTATTGGTTTGTAGTAATATTATTACAGGTTTTCGATTATAAATTATAAATTGTAACTTATTGGTATGTTGTTTTAAATTTCAAATCTACACGTTAATGATAAGTTATTAATTATAATATCTCATTAATTTAATAATTAATCTTTTAACTTTGGCTAAAAGGGAAAACATTTAAGACAAACTATATATAATAGGCCATCTTTTTCAATCATAGATATTAAATAACAAGTTCAAGACATTAACTAGCATTATGCTAATTACGATTAATTTTATAATATGTCATTTTTCCTATAAAATTTAATTTATTATACATTTTGTAAACTCCGTATTATCAACTTAAGGATATTCTTATTATTTTTTAAAGTACACATTTGAGAGTTAATATTAGTTAAAGAAATTATTAAGTAATTTAATAAATTTTAAATAAAATTTGTTAAATTCTTAAAAAGTGTTTTTAAAGTTTTAACTACACATTTCAATTTACAAACGAAATTTTTATTGATAAGAAAATCCGATTGATAAGCAATTTATTTATATAAAAAGTTAACAAAATAAAGATTTTATAAAATTAAATATGAATAAAATATGAGATAAGACGAGAAAGAATCGAAGTTAAGAAAAAACAAGTTATAGTCAAATTTTATAAAAATTACTTGTATGGATATCTGAAATTCCAACATAAATTCTTGTGGATTGGAATGGATTTTAATATCAAATTTATTTCTATTAAAAAAGGGAAGAAGTATGGGTAAATAAAAAAAAAAAATGGAAGTGAAATTGGTGTAATATCCCATATTTTGAGTTTTGGGCATTTTGATTATTTTATCGTTAAAGATATTTTTATTATTTTAAAAATTTTATATTCGGATATATCATTGATCAAATAGACTTATATTGATAATTATTAAATGGTTTGATAAGTTTTAGATAAAATTTACTAAATTTTTAAAAAGTATCTCTAAAGTTTCAATTGTACGCTTGAGTTTTTGAATCAAATTTTTATTAATTGAAAAGTTTAATTAATAAGTAATTTATTTTTAAGGAAAGAGTGTAGAATACAAATTTCATAAAAGTAAATATGAGATTATACGAGAGAGAATCAAAGTTAAGAACAGAGTAAATCATCATCAAGTTTTGTGAAGATTTTTTGTATGGACACCCAAATTTTTAACCTAAATTCATGTCAATCAGTATAGATTATTTATATGAGATTTGTTTCTAATGAAAGAGGAAAGAAGTACGAGTGTATAGAAAAAAAAATGAAATTAGATATTAAATAAGAGGGAAAATAGTATTAGAATGTAAGAATTTGAATGATATTTTATAAAATATCAATATATTTAATTATATTTGATGCATTTAATTACAAGTATAATTATTTTAATTTTCTATTATAA
>JAVXUL010000004.1:687574-707142 GCA_035590515.1 Trichilia minutiflora | reverse complement strand
TACGAAGCATTAACATCAATTGATTTAAGTTATTTATATGAGTAATTTCTGATAATTGATTGGTTTGACATTTTCTAAGTACAAACATATATGTCAAGAAACGAAATTCTATCTGAATGAATATCAAATTATATAAAATAATGTCATTATCATTCAGTTATACAGACCCTAAAAAACTTATCCTTATTACAAGCTTCTTTGAGCCTAATCTTCTTTGTTTATTACCTCCGGGATCTCGAACGTTTTAAGCTGCGGGTCAGTTACAGAGTCTACAACCTGGTTGTCAGGGGGCGATAATGTTGATGGAGAAGGATCAGCATTGGCAACTTCAATCGGAGGGTTAGGAGCCGGAATTTCTTTACTAGCCTCAGCAACAGCATCTGAGGCAAACTTTCCCTTGGGTACTTCCATGTCTGGAGTCTCGAATTGTGACATTTCCTTCCGAGAATTTCATAAAGTCACCTTAGGTTAAGATGTAGATAATGTCCCATAAATGTGAGATAAGTAAGATCAGTTGCTCGATCTATTTTCTCCACACCATCAACCTTGGCAGCTACTATGGCTTCCTTTGCCTTTTCAGTTGCTGCTTATGCTCGTGCAGTGGCATCTTAGGTATTTCTGATCTCAATAGCCGTCTTTTTTCTGTACATTTCCAGCTTCGACTCCTTATGAGTGAGCCTTGACTTCAAGTTGGCATTCTCAAGGCTAATACTGGATTGTTCTGATTTCGAGGCTGCCACTCGAATTTCTAATTCTTCCTTTTCCTTAACCAATGCCACTTCCTTCTCCTCAAACTGGGTCCTCTCTACAGCTAAGGTTGCCTGAGTCTCCTCTAAGGATTTATTGACAAAAGCATTATCATCTTCAAGTTTTTTTCATTGTGCTTGTGTCATCTTTTCAAGCCTCTCTAGTTGGGTTTTCATCACTTGGATCGCCTGAAAGTAAAAGGATCGTTAGTGAAATAAAAGATAAATATCTCTGTAAAGGAAAGGATGAGGCTTACCCTTATTCCCCACTTATACATGAATTCTATGACTCTGTATCTTTCCAATTCTCCATTCTTTTGGTCACCGTTAGGGGTAGGTTTTTTCCTATATTGCTAATTAGTCCCAGAATATGACCATAATAGGGTCTCTTCACCTTACTGAGATCATCCTGTCGGATCTTTGGTATGTTAGCTGGTTTGAAAAAACTGTTAGATGGAGTTTTGGCAAGATTAATGTCCCCGGTTCTAGCCTTTTGGGGGGCCTTTTCGAAGATAACCTCTTCAGTCATGACTCTTTTCCCTTTATCTTTCATTACTGACGATATGAGAAGAGTCTCAGAATCTGAATCCGAGACTACCACTGGTCCCTGATTCTTTCTGATAAGTCAGTCAATTTTGGGTTGATATCTCCCGGGGGTAATTGCTTGAAAACATCAACCTATTTTTTCTGTTGTTGTTTATGGGCCTCACTTATTGTCTTCTGAGGATGTTTGGATGTCACGGACTTCTTTTTGCCTATCAACTCTGTCAGGGAAGCTAAGGCATTTTTGGGGTTATCTTTGGAAGCCACTGATTTTGAAAGAAAGATAACACACACAGATCAGTAAAATTTAATAGTAACAAAAAGCAGTTAATCACAAACACAAAATCATAATAAGAACACACCAGGAGGAGGATATTTATTATGGGCAAATGCCCTCTTTTGTATATTTATATAATCTTTGCTCGGGTATGTTTTAACTAAACCCGAGGCAAATAATTTCATGTCAAATGACAGATATCTCTAATCAGCTGATCGAGACCTTGCTTGTCTAATTATTTCCAAACTCTGAGGACTCTTATCAGCCTCCCCCCCATACAATAGCCTCACAGAAAGACGTCGAAACTTTATTACAGGGCTCGAAATTCCATTTTCTGCCCACAAAAAATCATTTATTCTTCCAATAATTGTTAAAGGTTGGGTTTCCTTTGATTAGGTTTGGTTTTCGACGTCTAGTCTGAAAGTAGTACCACCCTGGACTTCTTTCGGGATTTCTTTTCAGAACAAACAAATGCATTATTTCTTCTATAGTAGGGGGGAGTCACTGAGCTCACTCCAAAGTACAAACAGACCTGACAATATTTTCCAACTGTTCAGGTTGAGCTGATAAGGGGCCATTCTAAAGGTACTAAAGAGGCCTGAGAAGTATGGTCGTAAGAGTAACTTAGCTTCTTGGAAGAATAATTCCTCGTTGAGGGCTATTTCTCCTTCGGGGGGTACTAGGTTTCTCATTAGTCTCAAGGGCTCGGAGGTATATGTCTTCAGGAATGCCAAAGCATATAATGTAAGTTTCTAGATCTGTCTCTAGAATGGTAGAAACAAACCGGTCATGGTCGTATAGAGACGACCCTCGGACAATGGTGGAGGGTTATGCACCAACACCAATTCCTTCCCCGAGTTGTCTCCCCCAATAACAGTCTCGGGTGTAGTAGAAGAACTGGAAGCATAAACCATTTCTGTCCAGAAAACAAAATAAAAGCTTATTAGGACTGTTCGAGGATCATTGACAACTCAAGAGTTTCCTATTTTCTACCAAGAACACTGTATCCTATTAAGTCTGAAACGAGACATCATCTGAGTCTCTATTTTAAGTATGTTCCTAACATTTTTTAAACTAATAAATTCTATGTTACAGGTGATAAATGTCTATAAGTGGTCGTTAAGTCATTCTAACAAACTTCTAAAATCATTCTACCCTATCAAAATATGCAGAAATTGAATACAGAAATTGCCAAAAATATAAACAGATAGGAATATGTAAGAGAACTCACCGAATGTTTGAAGAAAGAGCTTGAAAGAGAAGACTCTGAAGGTTGATCGAAGACTATGGTTGATTGATCGTTGAAAAGCAAATGGTCAGAAAGCTCTTGCAGCAATATACACAGATAGAAAGATAAAGGGAAGAAAAACTGATTTCTAAAAAAAGGGGGATATTTATAGAAAATAAGGGAGATCAGAAAAAACCCTATCCCCCCGTTCCGAATCTAATGGATAGGGAAGTGCCATGTCACCTGATCTAAAGCGCCAGAAGTCACATCTTTCAAAATTTTAAACTCTGATGGAGCCCACTTTTAAGAGACATCATTGAGGCCCGAATTTCTCAGGCACTTAGTCAATGGGAGGATTCCACGTGGATGATGGTTATTTTACCGAAAGAGTAACCCCGAGACAGCTGTATAACATTTATTAAGTTTTTAATTTAAAACTTTTTAAATTAAAAATTGGAGGGTTTAACATTTGGGTATTTTCACCAAAGCCTCGTCTAAAGATCCAAGCCGGTCACACAGGCCTAAGTTCTCCTGTCAACTCTTCATTACGACGGCGTTCCGAGACCTTCGTTAATAGTGATGAGAAATCATGGAATCTACCCTAAATCAATCATCCGAGATCGAGAGTTCAGAGAGTCTTCTTTGACGTACGCTACCAACACATGTTCGAAAAAAATATCTTTAGGTATCTACCCAGACCCTATCTCGAAGTACTTGTATCCACACCTATTATATATAGAATCGGAGTCTGGGGATCACTCAGAGTATTTATTCCTCACTAACTGAATATAGAATCGGAGTCTCGGAAGAATGCATAAAGATCACAGCATCTACGACACTGATATATGACGTCATCAAAGATCTGATATATTTCAACTGGGCAACATGACATGGAGTCTCGGGGGATCAAGCTTCTGACCCCATGGTCTTCTAGAATATTCTTAAATACATGTAACGCAGTACAGCCTCCACAGTTGTCACACTCTACGATTCCAGCGACAACCTTTTAGAGCACACCACTCAGAGAACGACACGTGTTAATAGGTTATAAAATTTATGATTATTCCATAACATAATCTGATAACAACGGGGGAGGTACGTAACATTTTACAGAGAAAATTCACGCACCAAAAAGGTGGATTTTCGAGGACAGAAATTTTTAACAAAACTTTTGATATATAAAGAAAAAGATACACACAGAAAAGGATATCTGAGTTGTTGTTTTTTCTTCTACTCTCGTCACCCTCACACACAAGCAAATCCTTTCTAACTTAAGTATCAGAGGGTTTTCGCCGAAAAATCGGTTTATCCCTGAATTTTTCATTATTTTGCAGAAAGAACAATTAACTCTTAGAGAAGAAGACAATACGATGTTAAAGATAAACAACTTTTTGCAACAACATTATAAAAATTAAAAAATATATTTTACAAATTTTAAGGTAATTGTGTCCTTTTCTTCTATTTTATTATACAAAAAAACAATCAATTCACCAATGAAACATAATAATAAAAAAATCTAGTAGTTTTGTTTAGCTCCACGAATTTTGCACCTTGCCGCCCTTGTAACTGGAGCTTGCCACCTTTCAAGATTCTTCAAGTTCATATGCAAACTTTGCAATGATAACATAATTTATTTTCTATGATCATCATAGATCACACCTGTCCTGTTCTCTTGTCAACATGTGCATGCTATATACATTAGGATACATAAATTTATTGGTTTAGAGGTTGTAGTGGGCTGTAACTAATCAATAATTAAAGATTATATAAATTTAATATATTGATCCTGCCACCAACTACAGCAAAGCTGTCTGTCAATAGCAAGATTAAAACATCTTTAAAATCGAAATACTGGTATCACACAACTGCTTATTGATGGTCGAGATTAAAGAAATGTTTAAAATTAAAATGTTTGCAACCTCCCAGTCATTTCCTGATAGTCGTGATTAAAGTTATGTTTGAGACTGAAATGCTGTGACTAAACGGCAGCATAACCCCACAATCATTGTGGCATGAAAGCCACAATTTTAAATATTAGTTAAAATGAGCAAATTTTATTAAAAAAATAGTGTTACTAAATTTACTATTTTGCTTCTAAAGCTGAGTAGAAACTAACAATACCAAACATTCGCTAACAGTCTCACCTTAAAAATCAAAACGCAGCGATACAGAACAGAAGCTTAGTATACATCCACATCGAAGACAATATTTCTGGAACAAGACTATAGCAGCAATGTAGAAACAGATAGCCAAAAATGTTGTACTATTACAGCTACCAAATAAGAAAGGGAAAATTATTTCCTAGTATCAGTTACATCAGACGTCAGCAACAACAATTTTTTTTTTCTATACTTTTTCACCTATGATTGATCAAGAAAAACCCCGGCTAAAAACTGTAATTCAAGTATTCTATACATGAACAACTCAAACCAATGCACAGTTACTCGAGAGTTTTAAGGAGTTAAGAATAATCAGTAGAATGTACATAGTGCATCTGAACCACACAAAAAACAATGTAACTCTTTATACAGCAGTTTGGGATGGCCAGGAGAAGCCATAAATGCAGAAAGCTTGGGCACAGACTGGTCTGTTAGCATTTACTGACCTATTAACTTAACCGTACAAAACCAATCCTTCCCATGGCTGTCAGGTAGATAAAGGTGGAAAATCTTCGTCGTTCATATGGTATGATACAATCCTACGTTAGCAAAAGAGAAAGAGAAAGCTTAAATGGAAGTCCACATATGTTACAACCACTGCAAAATAGCATAGTTTACATGACATTATCGTACCTATCTTGATCTGGTCCTGATGCAGGTTTGGGCTTTGGTGTTCTTGGCGACAAGAGACTCACACCTGAGTTTTGACCAATGGCAGAGCTTGTGTTTGATTGCCTGCTGCTTTCAACTGAAGGTGGCCCATAAGATAGATGTCCAACTGACCCAAATTCCACAACCCTCTCCAATGTATGCACTGACCCATTAGCACTAGATTGTGCCTTTTTATCGGGAGAGCTAGAACGATAGAGGTCTGAAAGTCCAGTCTTTGCACCACCTTGATGAACATGGATATGTGCTGGTGTGACTGCAGCCTCATGGCTGCTTCTCTCAGCGAAATTTGTTTCAGGGTGTGTCCCAACACGACCATTGATACGGGGAGACCTCACTGGTGCTTGATTCCTTCCCCTCACATACAAGGGCCTATCCCTGTAATGGTTCTGCGAAAATTTTAAGCACAAAACCACTTTAGATAACAGGGCCCACCGCCTGAACAAATGAACAAAAAACAGTTGCTGCAAACTGACAGCAAGATCAACCAAGCTGGCCCCACATAGCAAACTCATATAAAATTCAAATGCCCATATTATCTAAAGACTTAGAATAAGTTACCGTGTTTGGAAAATAGGTCCCTGTTCCTCGAGGCTTTGGCATATCTTCCATAGCAAAGTTGGCAGCACAAGGTAGTATCAGTGGGTTCATTGGATAAAACAATGGTCGCGGAACAATACCATTGGCATTCATCTGGGGTATAACATTTCGCCTGAATGGTAGTGACGGTTGTATTGCATCCCATGACTTCTTGCCTTGGAACTGAGAAACCAATTGTGGAGATATAGGAGAATAGGATGCACTCAAAGCTTGCTCATACCACCACTGGCCATGTTTTAGGCTGCTCAGCTGACTATCATAATCCCCACTGAGATCTGACAATGAGTTGCCAGCTTTGGGACTGCCAATGTTCCTAGGTGACAGCTGATAACCAGAATAACCATGATTAAAATCTTCCGAGGACCAGACGGTCGCACTTGTGAGTGAAGGATGGTGCCTTGATCCAGCAGGAAATAGAGCATCATGATTAACATCCAAATGGTTCTCATTCTGATCATCATGTAAACTTAAGCCGGTCTCCTTGCAAGACAATGGCATGTTCTTCTCAATAGAACTAGAGTTCACAGGCTGTTTCCACTCTACATTTCCATTTCTTATTTCTCCATTTCCCATCACTGAAGAATTGAAATACAGAACCGGAGCATGTGGTGCTTTACTCAAAAGGGACATACTGTTTTCACCACTTGGAAAGGAAAATTTAGATTTGGAAGTAGCTAGGTCTTTCGCATCCCCAGAAAGACGATTTTCGGAAACAGCTGTCCCGTCCCCAGAACTGTGCAGTTCATTTACAGTTCTGCAATCAGTAGATTCTATACCTGATATCTTAAGTTTACCAACACCACTGCACAACTGTGCTTCATGATCAAACCTACCATCCTCTGTTATACCAGTTGAATTGACATATTCTGATTCATTAGTCTGGTCTTTGTGACATAATTCTGAGCATGATACAGTTGACGTGGCACCAACGCCATTGTTTCTAGGCAATGTAACAGGATCTTGAACATCAGGTCTCTGGCCACTTCCATGCCTATCCAAAGTGTTCGAGAAAAATTTAAATAGCTCGTCAGCTATACTTTCTTCTGGCCAGGAAAGGATGTGCCCAAGTTTTCGGGCCCCATATGTAAAAGCACTCCTTATACGATAAAAGTTCCCTGTATAGAAAAATGGCAGATTAACATTAGCATTATTTTTATAATTCATGTTACCATTAACATCTAAGCAAACCCAAAGAAAAAAAAAATCTTGTAGTCAGTAACTAATCATCAACCACAACCCACAAGCCAGACTAGCAAACTTATAGGAACTATTTTGTGATATTTTCCAGGTTCGAATATCTTGAACTTGCATAACACAAGATGAAGTTGATATAATTATCAATATATTCTTTTAAAAAAAAAAAAAGAATCCAATCCTATTCAAAGAATATGATATTTCCACATGTTTTATATTCTTATCCAGCAATATATTTAATTGGTGAATTCTAATTAGCATATTCACTATTCAGTTTCATAAGGACACTTTTACCCAAAACCAAAATCAAAATAAGCCTCTTGGTCTCTCCACCTGACTGATGAAGTGAAAAACAGTTTCTACCTTTGCTCACACTTCGTCCAAGATTATTATTTTCTTTTAGTGGATCAACTATATTAAGATGCTTTGGTGGAAATGTTCGGGAATTTGTCTCAAAACCCCTTGAAGGAACTGAAAACTGTTCTACACAGTCCTTGAGGAATTCACTACTAAGCAATAGATCCCCTCCACCATTTTCAGGTGTCTCAACTGCAAAACATACCCAAAAAAAAAAGAAAAGATAATCAATAAATGACCTATAAAAACACAGAACAATTGAAAAGTGGTTGCTCACCTACTACTTCAGGAAGAGTGGAAACACGAACAAGCCCATTCAAGCTGATGCAATAGTTGTCCCAATCAAATTTGCTGAAGTAGTCCAAAAATTTATATAGAACCTACAACCCATTACATAATCAACAAGTTAATTTTACCAAATAAAATTGTGCCATATACCAATCCAAATTCCTGTAAGAACTCACCGCCAATGGCCCATTTAATGTTGAGTGAAAGAGATGGAAGATATACAAAACCAAAGTCTCCAAGGCATATGTAGAAATCAAGCCATGATGAGCACCAAGAATTCGACTCTCATAATAGCACCAAGCCTTAATTAGTATAATACTGCGTTTGAAGAGATGATCTTTTCCAATTAGATGGTCAACCTGTACCCAAAAACATGTGCATAATCACACTCTACACAACATGGCCAAAGAGTAATATAGATATTCTGTGGATACTTCAACTTCTTCAACAAAATTTTGAGCCATATCAATGTGCAAACTCTAGTGAGGATCATCCAAAAAAGGAAGATGTTGTTAGTATGTATTTGCAAGGAGCACAAAACAAGAGAATTCTGCATTGACAGCCACTAATCAAATCAGCAGAAAGAAGGGGAAGGGAAAAGCCGATGATGGAAGAGTGTAATCATCAAATGATCTAAAGAATATTAAATGAAAGGAAAAAAAAAGGCTAAGCTGTACGCCTTACCAAATAAAATGAGAGAAAACTAGTAACATAACAAAACAAACAAAGTATCAAAGCACGATATTAATCATGCTATATGTCATCTCATTAGCCATGAAACTATTCATGATCATAATGTGATGTGAGCACAAGCATGGACGGCAAGAGAAGAGGGGCAGTAAATGAGCTAACATTACCTCAAGGACCAATTACAAGATTAAGGGTCAAAAAATTCAAGGAATCACTTCAAACTTATATGAGCAGAATGTTAGACGGAATGAAAGCTCATGATGCAACGAAGGCCAATGGAGCTTCACGTAATCAAATTGCGTTGAATTTGCAAGATGGGTTCAACTTATGTTTAATTCATCATTTCAAATTAAGGTTAAATTTGCAAGATGGGTTCAATCTATGTTTAATTCATCATTTCAAATTAATAGATTAGTTTTTAGACAGTCCACTACCTGCAATTTACGTATAGGCTTGTTTTTAATTTATTTTGCTGTGTTTAATGTAATAAGCATTCGCTTATCTATTTGGACTTTAATTGCTCTAAAGACTTTTCTTTTTTAAATAGCTTATTGGGCTATTTCTAGATATTTTAGTTCTACGCTTGCTTATTTTGCTGAGAGGCCCAAGTTTCAGACCTAACCTAATTGTTTAGGTTATTCACACTTGTGAGAGTATAAATACCCTGGTCAAAAACATGTATGACAGATTTTTGATGAATGAAAAACATTTGTTCTGGAGTGTTATAGTCTTTATTCAAGGCTTGGCTTGAATCTTTATTGTATCAAGAATTGAACCTCATCAAGGTATTTACATCCTAGTGAATTTCTTTTCTTAATTTCTTAAACAACCAATTATTTGTGTTTCTACTTGCATTAGTCAATTGGGGGTTCAATAGGTTGGGAGTTCTCCATCTTTTATTGTTCTCTATCAATTGGGCGTGTTTGAAGTTTTCGGATTATTTATCTTTGGGGTTTTCCACATCATAATGCAACATATGTTCCTCAAGTTCCTAACTCAATAATCAATAAACATGCAAATATAATTACCAGAAGAAACCACAGAAGAGTGCCTAGGATATAGAGAAGCTTCCAATAGGAAAACCCATAGAAAGTAACACATAATTCACTCAATTAAACTCCAAAAAAAATTTGGTTCCTCTTGCGTAAAAACTTTTACAAAGAAGGCTACCTGCTCAAGAAAGCATAGTGTTGATAATCCTCCTAACTGATTGAAGGAGATGTCTACTACAATGTTCTGTACCAGACATTTTACAAGTTTAACCTGATACCAGAAAAAACTATATTTAAGATGCCAAACTAAAAACACACAACCAAAAGATGATATGTGAAATCCAATGTCATATCTAAATCATTCAGAGATGTAATTTAATCCCAGAAGAAGAGCATATTACAAAAGATAGAAACACGCATAACAGCAAGCATCTTCATTACTTATAAAAATACTTGTTGGTTGGTTTGGTATAGCAGAGAGTAGCTTACAAAACAATAAGCAAACTCACAACTAGTAATCCAATTACCACATAGCTGTCACTGAGTGAAGAAAAAATTGCATGTGCAGGACCACCATAGATTAAGCCAGCATGAACAGTGTGAATAAAGATTTCAAAAAAGAAGAAACTATCGTCCATCTTGCTTTCTAGACATTTAATTAAGAACAATCTTCCAAATAAGAAAGCATACAACTAAGTCTTATATACAACAATACTACACGTAGGCTACAGGACCCCCCTAGAACATAAATACAGTATTAATTATGTTCAACTGACTTATCCAGAGAACAAAGTGATAACAAGAATGATACTAAAGGAAGGTAATATGTGAATAAAGATTTCAAAAAAGAAGAAACTATCGTCCATCTTGCTTTCTAGACATTTAATCAAGAACAATCTTCCAAATAAGAAAGCATACAACTAAGTCTTATATACAACAATACCACACGTAGGCTACAGGACCCCTCTAGAACATCAATACAGTATTAATTATGTTCAATTGATTTATCCAGAAAACAAAGTGATAACAAGAATGATACTGAAGGAAGGTAATATGTGAATTCAAAAAAGAAGAAACTATCGAACATTTTAATTTCTAGACATTTAATTAAGAACAATCTTCCAAATAAGAAAGCATATAACTAAGTCTCATGTACAACAATACTACGCGTAGGCTGCAGGAACCCTCTAGAACATCAATACAGTATTAATTATGGTCAACTGACTTATCCAGAGAACAAATTGATAACAACAATGATACTGAAGGAAGGTAATATCCAGGAAATTTGGAAAATAAAATAAAGGAAAAAGAATAAGTAAAAGAGACTTGCATACAGCTAAAAGGTTAGCAAATTAATTTCACAGACTACGTACTTACCAAAGCATCAATTCATAAAAGATATCTATCTATCTAAATAAAGAAACAAGGATTGCTAGTGGAAATATGATCAAAATTAAGAACCTCTGCACGGATTAGTTGGGCATCCTTCACTACAAACTCGGCAGCCCTGTTTTGATCTTCTCTCTCAAGGACAGAACATACATTATTGGCCAAAGCCTCCTCAACATTTAGACCACCAAAAGCTGTCAGATCTATATCTCCATCAGGGAGATAGGTCTTCAATGGGACAGACCCAAATGGAAAAACCTGTGACAAATATGAGTTAGAAAATAATCCATATTTATTCATAATCAATCAAAAGTGTAAATATTACAAGAGGATTAAAAAAAACGTCAAATTATGTTTATTTTAACTGCTGATCATGCAGACAATTATGGGTAATATGTATTTTATTTTATATCGTTTTATTATTTCAAAACAGTTTAGAACATGCAACTAAGAAAATAACAATGAGCAGAAACTACTTAAAGCCAACCATAATTATATGTGTCTGAATGGAGCGCAATACTATGTGAGCATTGCATAATATTACATACATACAATTTGATAAAGAACTTCAATCAGTTAGTCCCTACCAGCTCCAAATCCATCTGAGAAATCACGGATGGAAGCTTCAATTATATTTTGGTATGAGCATAAAACTACAAGGCTGCAATAAATCATTAACCTATCCATCCTTTTCTTACCATCGAAACCGGTTCCAAAATAAATTTCATCATATTGTTACCATATAAACCAGTACCAAACTTAATTTCAATGCATTGATGATCATTCGTGATTAAGCAATAAAAATACCATTCAATTGAACAGAAAAGAAACAAAAATAATTATGTTCCATTGCAGCACCTTTCTTCAGCAGTCCATTGCAGCGCACCAACAAATTGAGAAAAACAAACATATGACTAATTTCCATGCGTATAAAACTATCATCCTTTTCTTACCATCTAAACCAGTACCAAATTTAATTTCAATGCACAGACGATGGTTCTTGATTAAGTAAAAAAAATAAGTATATTCCATTGCAGCACCTTTCTTCCGCAGGCCAGCATTCCAAGAAATCGAAAAAGGCAAACATATTACGAATTTCCATGCTCCTAAAACCACTAATTGTAACCACGCTAACCTCCAATTTAAACAATAGTTTACAAAACTTTAGTTTCCTTTGGGAAATCAAAGTAACGAAACACAAACCCTAATCATTTGCTTAATGTACTACAATAATATTTTACCATGGCAAGCAAATTTCAGCATTTCCCATAAAATTAAGTATTGTTCATAACACCTAGTACTAGCAACCAATGCACAAGAAAAAAAATCTTCATTACAATTATAAACTAGACAATATCGAATACTGAACACATAATTAACCTAATAATAGTTCTCACCTCACAATGAAGATAATTTCTAATTAACCTTTGCACGTAATCGATAACCGCTTTCCTCCTCTCTTCCGAGACAACAGTAGGCTGAACCTGAGAAATGATCCCCTGCGTTGCTTCCTCGGCTCTCAGCCAGTAGTCGGCACCAATTGCCGTTTGATTTGACGAAGACGACAGCGGCCTCTCTACCAAAACGGCGCCGTTTAGTTCATGTGACCAATCTCTGAGATCGCCCATCAACGAATAAATCCAGTCACCGGTATATTCCCTACAATCACACCGACAAGGAAGTACAGATAACGATGGTTTCAATCATAAACTTACGACCATCCACGTGTCTGATTAATTGCTAACGAAGAAATAAAATCGGGTTCCCGATCTGAAACGGTAAATAATCTGCGGCGATCAGGCTTGCCCGGTTGTATCAGTGCGAAAAAGGCCAAAACAGAAATGGGAAACGACAGGTGAATCACCATAAAACGACAGGTTAAAATAACTGTGATATAATTGAGGAGAAATTTGTGAACAGGTGGCGAATGAAGCTGCCTGCAAAGGGTCGAACAAAGTGAATTAGTGAATTGTGGAATGATGTTCTTGTTCTTGTTCTTGTTTTTAATTTATTTTTATTTTTATTTTTTATTTTATGTTTTTACTCTTTGCCCTAAATTTTAACTTTTTAACCGTGTGATTTATATGACCTCTCTTTTTCTCTTGAATATCAACAGAATATCAAAATTAAAGAATAATTATTACTTAAACTTTTAATTTATAATTATTAGGATAAAATTGTTATCAATCAAATATAAGTGAATAAATCATTGACAGATAAATAATTATTATTATTTTATTAAATACTATATAATTTTATTTAAAAAATTTTAATTCATACTGATAAAATTGCTATGGATCAAATATAAATAAATAAATAATTGATCAATAAATAGTAATTATCAAATAAAAATTGAGAATTATTAAATATAATGATTGTTTTTTAAAAATTTAAATAATTAATTTATGAATCTTATAAAATAAGAATAAACTTTTAGTTCATATTTAGTACGGATAAAATTATTATTAATTAAATATAAGTAAATAAATAATTGATCGATGAATAATAATTATTAAGAAAAGTGAATCTCCATTAAATAATTAGGTGGTATAAGACACTTTCTATATAAAATGAATTATAAGAGAATAATTGATCGGTGAATAATAATTATTAAATAAATATTATAACGATCCTGTTTTGAAAATTAAATAAAAATATTATAAAAAGAAATTAAAAGAGATAATCTACTTCCTTCGTGTCAAGGTTCTTTCACACTACCTTTTACTATTGACTGTCACTCTAATGATTAATTATCAACATCATCATAGACAACGACAAAGAACGACAAAGAACAAAGACAAAGACAAGGCATATTCAAAGGTAAAAAAAAAACATAATGTTTTTGTTTTGTTGTGAGATACTCTATTAACATTGAGAGAAGAAATTTTATGTTATATTTAAAGATTAATTTTTACATTAGGATCATTTTTTTTATTTTTTTATTTTTAAGCAGAGTTACGATGTAATCAACTGTAAATATAAATATATCAAAATTTTTGTTGCAATCTTAAATTTTTTGCTACAATACTCTCCATTCATTTTTATTAGTTAACTTTTTTTTATAAACCTTTTTTAAATTAAAAATTATAACCACTGCAACTAAAATATTAAAATTAATAACCAAAAAAAAATTAAGAAAAGTATAAGATATACAATACAATCGAATGTATCGTAGAATAACCCATTTATTTGCTTGGGCTATAAAAATATTTAGAATATTTTCAAAAAATAATTATAACACTCTTTAAAAGGTTTAACTCTAAATTCAAAATAAGTATTTACAATTTATATCTTGGGAAGTACCTCTCAAATGCTTTTTAGATGACCCTTAAAATTTTTTTTTTATATATATATAAAAAATGTTTTTATACTATCTCATAATAATTTATTTAAATTTAGTTATAGTTATTTTTAATTATTTAATATTAATTTGAGTGAGCATAATTTTTGAAGTTATCACACATTCATTTGTGGAATTTATACTTGATAACTATCATAAACTCTCAATATATATTTTAATATTTCTGAGTACATATTAAAAGTTTATAAGACTTTTAAAAAACATGTTTCTAAATCAAAACATTTAAAAACACTTCCAATTTTTTTCTTCTTAACCACCCAAATTTCATAATTTCTCAATTTAATCTCAATCACTTTAAAATATGCTAAATATTTCATAATCCACAAATCAAAGCACTTAATATATATATATATATATATATGTGTGTGTGTGTGTGTGTCTTAGGTAAATAATAATATTAATGAATCTTATAAACCATTTACACAACCTCAATAAATAAAGGAAAACTCTAAACTATAATTATACGAAAACTTTAAACTTACAAAATCAATTTACAAATCTCAAAAAGATCAATAC
The DNA here is from genome assembly GCA_035590515.1 of Trichilia minutiflora. Lineage (NCBI taxonomy): Eukaryota > Viridiplantae > Streptophyta > Magnoliopsida > Sapindales > Meliaceae > Trichilia > Trichilia minutiflora. The sequence goes on along the minus strand of JAVXUL010000004.1, from coordinate 692,133 downwards.
AAGATACAAAAGGTTTTGATAATGTCAGCGGACCTATTAATCAAATATGAGTTGAGTTAGAAATATATCTTACTGTTTTAAATATTATTGAAAACATCACCACCTAAAATTACTTTACTAACTCGATAATCTAAAATTGAAAGGTGAAGGGAGTGTATATACGAAAGTATACTCCATGAGTAAACTAAAAATATTAAAATAAAATATAAATAATACAATTATAAAATAAAAATCCTTAAATTAAATTATTTTAGAAATATAGTATAATGATTTGAAGAAAAAAAACTAAAGCGATTTTATTTAAAACATTTGATCAACTTTGAAAATATGATTTATTATAAAATTATTGAACTAACCATTCCTTCTGACAGTTACTTTGATCCTGAGCAACCATGAAACCTTTAGTGGATTTTTATATAGATTAAAAATAATAAATTTTTTTAGAAAAATTTATTTAAAAAGGTATAAATAAAATAATATATGAATTACTTTGAATACCAATCCACCACTGATATTAGCATCGAGTAGTTACGTAATGACTTCCGTGATTATCTTCAACAAGACTCATAAGTGGGGATATTATCACTCATATAATATCATCTTATATCATTCATACTTTTGCCTCACTTGTGATCTTCACTCATCTAGACAGTCTCTCCCCAAATCCATCCTAGACTACTATCCGGTAAGTACAGTAAACTAATAATCTCGGTCCTCATGGTCGTAAATATATATATATATATATATATATATATATATATATATATATATTAAATAAAAAATAAGAAATAATAATCATGAATATAATTCAATATTTATCATAACAAATCATAATATAAATTAAAATCATATAATTAACTTTTAGCCTTCGGGCACAAATCATAAATCATACAATTTAACACTAATTATATATTTACATATTTTAAAAAAGAAATAATTATAAATGATTTAACTTCATAAGACAATCAAAATATTAAATTCATAATAAATAATATTTTAAAGAAAATTAAAAATATAAAGAAATATAGCCACTCATAATCTAGGAATGATATACACGTCCTATTTTTCTTCGTTCCTCAACATCTTGCACGGGCTCCTCATTCCAGTATCATCACCTAAAACATACATATACCAATAATCTTATTAATACTCAAATTTAAGAATACAATATGATCCATATGCATATGAATAGATCCTAATCTAGATATCCTATAATCGTTTTACAATCATTTACGATATTTTCCGCTTTTTGGCTCTCATGATCGATTCATATCAATTTAAAGTCGATTTAAGCCTATAACTCGTTTGATTAACGATCTAACTAACACCATTCAATTTCATTTATCAAAACCAGATCATAAATAGTAGATTTCAAATAAAACAAGAGTTTTTGCTATTTATTACGAAGCACACTCTTTCAAATTCAAGTTTTCTAACCATCAAATCATATATCAATCTTTCTCTCCTTTCAGCTCTTAACTCTTTTTGACAAAATAAAAGTAGGAATCAAAGTGAGGATTATTGATGTAAAACGAAGAAATAATTAGTTGAAAATCTAGGAATCAAAGAAAAGAAACTTACAAAAAGGGAAAGAAATAAAAACAGGAAAGAGAGGGGAGAAAAGAGAGGGAAAGCAAATGATTTTTCACTATTGACTCATAGTTACAATATGAGATGTGAAATTAGTAAAATATCCTTGAGTTATAAAAGAATAAAATTTTTAGAAGAGACAAAAATGATCATTTCATCTAGTCTCGCATGATTTGATCGAACGAATTGATCAATTCATTTGATCGAAATATAGTTCGTTCGAACGAATCTCGTTCGATCGAATTTTTCGATGACTCTCTAGAAAAAATTTACCTCAAATTCGTTCAAATGAATCAAGTTATTTGTTTGGCCGAATGGGATTCACTTAGTCGAATTTCTCTTACCCTCTCGGATTTGTTGGCACCATCAATTCATTCGACCGAACTCCGAATTCATTTGACCAAATTCCTAAAACCAAGATTTTTTAAGTCCTAAATTTCTTGAATATTATAGCAATCTTTTTTGTGAAAATTAAATAAAAATATTATAATGTAAAAAATATATCTAAAATAATATTTATTTTCAGTAAAGAGGCCATACTTTGGTTCACACCAAGGTCTCTTCACACCATTTTTTACCATGGATTAATCTAATCACTTGGTATGTATATGGTATACCTTCTAACATGTAGGGTTGAAACCAGACTGGGATTTGTTTTTTTTTGGTCGAACAGGTACCCAGTTCGGTTTAAATTGGATTTGAATTTTTTATTTCATATCTAGTCTGATTTAAATAAGAGACCGATTTTTTAAAACGAAATCGGTACCCAATTTAAACCAGATATCAATTTTAATAATTAAAAATAAAATTAAAAATTTTATTATTCTTATAATTTAGTCCTTATTTTTTTAAATAGATTTTAAAAAATCTTACATTTTAATCCAAAAATTTTAAAATTACCATAATGAATTAAAAAATATAAATAATCATACAAAATAAGTAAATATCTAAATTCAAATAATAACTAATTAAACTTCTAACAATTAAACAATAAAATTATCCTTATAAATATAAACAAATCCAAAATCAAATAATTAATAAACTTTTCAAGATTATCCAATCAAACAAAAAATATATATAAATATACATAACAATTAAACATCTATTTATAATATAATTTGTTGGGGAAAAATATGTGAATAACATGTGAAATCTCGTTAGAAAGAAACGTGATATCTTCAGGTCCCAAGAAATCACCCTCCCAGGGGTATCCGATCTCATGACCCAGATAGTTACCCTCCCAAGGATATCTGGCCTCAGGTCTTGGGAAGTTGTCCTCTCAGGAGAATCCAGCCTCCGGTCCTAGGGAGTCAATCTCTCAGGCAAATCCCCCTCTAGTCTCAAGAATCGACTTCTCAAGCAAACACAAACCCCCACCCACACCCACACACATAAAGAGGGCATCCAAATGCCCTCAAGTGATATATTTTTAGAACTTAGGGACACGCCACAGTCTCCAGATATTCGATGGTTAGGCAAGTAACAGTCGTAAGCTTTAGGGAGTCCGTGTCTGCCTCAAGACGAGCCCAGCCATCTCCTAAGAAGTACAGGATCAGCGTTATGACTATAACAACTTCTCAGGAAAACGTCTCCCCTTCACCAGCATGCATGCAGCCCAAACCAGAGAACCTTTAGTCACGCGTCCATGCTACTAAAAATGAAAATGATCACTAACACAATAGGCCCTATAATAGGAGTAGATGTGCTATCCTAGGAGTTGCTTGTCCTATCCTCCATTTATTTTTAGACAATATGACAATAGCAGACTTAGGATTTACAAAAATGTCAACTGTAACATTAATGGAAGGCGACCACAGATTGCCCAAAGGCACTAGACTCCCATCATTTTTATTCTTCGATGCCTAGTCACATCGTTAGGGCACTATATAAAGGGGGGTTCTCCAACGAAGGGGGGGCATGATGAGATTTTTGGATTTTGGCCTTCTACTTAGACCTCTTGTTGGCATTTCTCTTTCAATTTCCTCTTCTCCACCCTTGGTAAAGGAGTTTTATTTCTTAGATTCTATTTCAATTTATTCAGTGAAATTTATCATATATTCTTTCATTATATTTGACTTAGGCATCGAAGTTTTTCCGTCGAGAACCCCTCCCGACGTGACTCTTAGTGTGTTATTATCTTGTAGGGACTTAGAGGTGAGGCATTACAAGCAAGAATCTAGCCAATGACTCTCTTCAATGTAAATCCGATGACGTAATAGCCACATTCATATTCATACCTCAACAGCTGGCATCGTCTGTGAAAAATCTAACAAAAAGCCATTGAAGCATCATTTGGTGAAAGAAGAGAAAAGGTGGTCTCAAAACCTTGACAAAGTCGGATGACAGAACAAATGTAAGGAAATGAAGGCTCTAGTAAAAGTGCTACCCGAGGAGGGGGGAGAGCCCCACTCACGCGAGAAGGACTCTGGCCTGGGGGTGAATATACAGATAGGCTCCTGACCAATAGGGCCAAAGTATTGGAAAGAGAACTCCTGAAGATCAGACGATAGTTGGTCAGGAAACCAGTGGCCCTAAGAGAGGAAAGAATGTCATTTCACCCTGGGAAGCAGGAAAATCGAACCCCCCGACGTGGTCGTGCAGAGAAAATTTGAAGGTTCGGGGAAACGCACGGTTACACATCCACACTCAGGCTGACAGTCTTACAAAAAGAAAAGACTAAAGCAACAGAGAGGTCAGTGGATGAACCTCGAGCGCCTTAAGAGATCAACACTCCCTTCAAAATTTATGAAGGATATGAGTAGAGAAGAAATAATGCCAACAGATGATCTCAATTAGATTATGTACCCAAGTATAGGTAGTCTTGTTGTAGAATAGTCTGGTGAGTCCAAGTGTCATATCCACAGGGAGTGTTTTTCCAAGAGTCAAATTGGTTATGTTCGAGCCAATGTCCAATAGCAAAAGTAGAATATATGATGAATTAATTTTAAACAAAGAAATTACCAAATAGA
>JAVXUL010000004.1:660457-673722 GCA_035590515.1 Trichilia minutiflora | reverse complement strand
TATTTGTGATTTGGATTGATTATGCGTCAATAAAGATGCATTAATCGCCATAGTCCAATATTAAAGATTAGATTGGACCGGATTGTTTGAGGCGTTTAACTCATGACTATTATTTTAAAATGTGGCCACATAAAATGTTTTCTTGTTAATTAGCCCGAGAGTCGTTTTCGAATAAATAAAATTTTTGTTTTCAAAATCGATTAATGTAGCCCAAGTGGGAGAATGTTGGATTTTTTGTGTGGGCTTACATTAAATCGTTACTATGATTTTATTTAAAAAAAAGAGGGCTAATGTTATAGCCATTGAGGAAAGTGGACCCAATTATGTGATCTAAAGAAAATTGGGCTTAACATCTGTTATGGGCTAGTTTTGACAGTCAGTGTAGGCCATGAGTCATGTTGAAACCTTTGATGGGGAGGCCCAACAGAAACCAATCAGGGTTAGGCTAGGTCCCCTCTCTAGCTCTATATAAAGGAAAGTATGGGTTTCAAAACCCTAATTTGTCTCTACCCATTGAGTATGCTGTCATAAAGTTAGAGAATAGAGAGGAAGACCTAACCTTTGGAACGTTGCAAGTTATATCAAAACGCTGCATCAAATAGCTAAAAGAGGTACGTATTCTAATTAATAATTGTATTCTACATTCATATACGCGAGATCTTAGTAATATGGGAATTATAAAATTCCAACATGAACTTGAAACCTAAAACTAATTTTTGAAATCTGAAACGTGAAATTTGAAACTTCTAATGCCCAACTTGGACTTAAAACCAGTTTTAAATTTTACATTTTATATTTCAAAATTTACCTTCTAAATTTTAATATTTAGTTTACATTCAATAATATTCCAATGCGCGAATACATTGATGCACTGTAACAAATCTCCTTAACTTATCATGTGAGTTTATATAAAAAAAGATATTTTATAAAGATATGTATCCTTATTATAAACAATGTAGACTTTCTATTGAGTAGTATTTGAAATTAATGGACATGTATATAGTTTTATATTAAAATATTTAACCAACAATTAGATGAATTCTTATTGTTCTCAAAGCGGCTGAACTTAAATAGAATATAAATTATTGCCATAGTTTAATTAATTAATTAATCGTGTCTTTAATTAATTTAAAGTTAAGAATAAGTTAAGGAGGATGAGTATGTTTTGTCGTATGAGCTAGCTAAGGGAAACTTAACCATGTGGAGACCATTTGCTTGCACGGAGGATATATCCGCTTATTCATTTCAAATTAAAATTAATTAATAAAGTTTTTGCAATTAGTTTTTTATTATCTTATGGAATTTGGTAATTGCTTACTAAGGAGAAAGCATTATTCAAATACAAAAAAAATAATAACCTATTAATTAGTTTTAATTTTTACTTAAATGAGATAATATAACTTAATTTGAAAGTGTATTAATTAAAATTTTCACACATCACCCTCACAAAATTAATTAAGAAAAATAATTCTAGGATACCTAAGGATTTATATATTTTAGTTCTATTACTTCTAAAAATATTAACAAACACTCAAATTTATTAGTTTAATTCATAAATTTAAAAAAGTAAAGATAATATGATATATTTATCTCTCGAAATTATTATAAATAAAATTATATTATTGTAACTGTAATAAAAAATAAAAAAATTATTGGAACCAACAAAATTTTTGAAGGGATTGTAGGTCTTACAAGTATTTTTAAAAATTATAAGAATATTTTATATATTTAATAAATTTTAGAAATTTAAAAGTAATTTTCTTATTAATTAAGTAAAGTAATGCGTCATCATTTCATGTTATGAATGAACCCAGGTTGTAGAAATAAAAAACTATTAAATAATTCATAAAGTTAAGGGTAAAAAGTTAGTGTTATATAAAAATTCCAATTAATTAAACTCAATTGCTTATAAATTAAATCTCGATAGATAGAATTTAATGGGAAAAAAATTAATGAAGTAGTTGGAGCTGCTGTTTCAAAATTTCCTTTGTGCATATGCTGAAAGTTTGGTTGGTCCAATTTAGCATCTTTAGTACACTGAAAGGTCTGGTCCCGATTGAATGAAAACATGAAATAGTTTTACACGCATGCAGATTAAAGTAGGGGTAATATTCAGGTTCTCTTTAATTAATTAATCAAGTAAATTACTCTGTCGTTAAATTATTTATAAATTAAAGATCCTTAACAACATCACCAAATTCAAGCAGCAAGCTTTAGGGTTGAGGGACCAAGAAGGGAAAGCGTGTATAAAAATGGTTTCTTATTACTATCAACATTCAATGGAATTTTTAATATTCTATTTACTATTAAGATAAAAGATTAAAAAAAAAGGAGTAAAGGAAAGCGATAACATCAATTCACAGATTATCTAAAAAGAAGATGCAACCAATTCAAATAACAAGTATGCAGTTGCAAAGGGAGAGGGAATTCCTGCTTATTTAAACAATAAACTCTTTGTTAAATTAAAATAATTCAATTTTATCATGTCTGGTCTTATTATGTTAAGTCTTATTTGATTCTAACATGTTAAAAATAAAAAAGATTTCTATATTTTATAATAATCATAGTTTGATTATAACACTTTCTAACTACTAAACTCCAGTTGTTGTTAATATATATTATCTGTTTTCCAAGTTTCCTAGGGCTAGGGTTTTGTTTTCCAGGGTTTAGATGCCATATTTTTATACATTCTCATGATATTGGAGGCTGTTTTCTGCAACACTGTTTTTGTTTTCAGAACTTTTTATGATCACATTATGTCAATGCTAGATGCATGCATGACTTCCAATGGGTGATTCACATATAAAGTTTTTGATGAGTTCATTGAAAATCCCATTAATTTGTGTCTCTAAGTTTATATATTATTCCTCCAAAGTGTATACTTATGTTTTATAATGAACCTAATGAGTTAATTAATCAAACAATTATTTGAAACTTGTCTCAATCAAGACGTCCAAGAGAGGAATAACAGAAGAAAAAATATCCATAATTAGAAGTTGAATTAACAATATTAGGCACTGTGGGGAGAAAAGGAGACATACCCACCATCAACCATAATTCTGTTCACAAGACCACAAATAATTGAAGTTATAGGAACCAATCAAATAGAGAAGGGCCATGATCAAACTTTGTTACCTTTTATTTATTTACCCATAACTTCTAATAACATTTTTTTTCCTAATGGGAAAAGTAAGCCATACCCAACATATATAATGGTCGCTCTTACACATAGATCCTAATTAAAGGTACAAAACCTAGGTGTAAAGAAGTAATTAAGGTACGTGATTAGGCAACTCAATATTTTAAACCCCAATTTTTTAACAATTAAAAGCCGTTTAATTTGAATCATTCTACATACTTTATTTTAATCCAAAGGTGTAAAAGGGTTTAAAGCAAATAAAGCTTGATCTTTATGCAATATTATAGACATTAATAAAGCGTGCTCCACCCACCATTAATAACATGTAAGTCCTTGACTTTTTATGGTTTCTTAAATAAGAGAAAAATTCATTCATTTATATTAAATATGATCCCTAAATGGAATAAAATACCCATTAGTGTTAAGTTACGTATTGTAATCCATTTAGAACAACTTATTTGGAGATCATTTTCTGTTATGTAATTATTTTAATAGAGAAATTTTTTAGAATTATAAATTAAAGGAAGGAATTCAAATATCTAAAATAAAATAAAGATATCTTATATAGTTTAACTTTATTAAAAAAGAAAAAAATTGGACAGAAACTATTCTTGGTGAACATCAGATAGTTTTTTTAACTGTCCATGAACTCTTCTCTAGTTATAACTGTTAAACAATAAAGAAAAGAAATTGAAAATAGTTGTTTATATTAAAAAATAAAGTTCTTTAAATTTTTTCATTCAAGACATGTTTGATACTTTTAATTTTTTGAAGTAAAATTATAAAAAAATATTTGATAATATTAACTTTTAAGAGCATTCACTCAATTTTAATTAATTTTTAATATTTTTATTTTCTATCCCACAGCATCCACAACTATTGTGAGCTATAGCAGTAGTTATATAATAGCTTGGATTTATTTGATATAAATTAATAGATTGTATCTTATATTATAGAAAAATACAAGAGCGTATGGACCCAAATGGGTAATCTCAAAGAAATTATAAGAATTAAGCCTCGAATAGAAATATTAGAAAGTAGAAATATTCTTTTCTAGTTACGGAGATAGCTTGTGTCTAGAGTTCGATTTAATCCCATTAAAAAACAAGAAAGGCACAAATCGTAAGTAGAACAGCTAAGATAATTATGGCAATGCAATTGCAATTTGCAAAGGGCCAAGTTGGAAAGAAAGACAAAGAGACTTAGAATCCAATTTTCATTTAATTTTGTCAGAGATCCACGGAATATTGGTTCAAGGGATTTAAACTGAAAAGTGTTTAGTTAATTAAGATGTATTAGTTTTGCTTTTTGGTTTCTTAATTAATTTTAATTACCGTACTTTTTATGTTTTCAATTTCTTCTGATTTTGAAAGGATTTAAATACTATTTATTTTTCTGTTTTTTGGTCAAATGCTCAATTATCTCTTTGTTTTTTTAAACTATATGATATTCTTCTATTTTTTAATTATATCCTTAAAAAATTAAAATTAAATTAAACCTTATAATTCATGAGAGCAGATTTAAAAAGAAAAATAATATTAAATAATTTTTTTAAAAAAAAAATAGAGAAATATTGAAACATTATACTAAAAAGCCACATTTGAAAGCAGAAATAACTGAAACAACAACATGCAATTTGATGAGCACTCATTGTTAAGTTAGGTACACATCACCATTTGAATCTATCATTTATTTGACTACAAGTTCCACTAATTTTCATAAAATTTGAAGCCATCTTAAACGGACAATCTGTAATACAGCAATCGCAACATTATGATTATCAAAATTTTAAGATATATCTCTGAGTCAATGCAGAGGGTTGGTTTACAAAATATCAATTCTAAAGTTATGATTATCGAATTTTTTAAAAATACATTCTAAGTTAATGTAAAGGATCGATTGAATAATTTATAATAATTTAAGTAAATTATTTTTTTATAATCACTCATAGTCTATTTCAGGATAATAATTATGTAGATAGATAGATTTAAATTGATGCAGAGGGTATTAATATGATGAATGTAACGTTACAATTGTTAAAATTATATATATAATTAAAAAATATAACGGATAATTTTATTGGTGGTAGCTAGTGTTATGATTATTGCTATAATATTCTAGCTTTACCAAGAAACATGACTAGGTTTGGTTGAATAATGTGAGGTAAGCAAGAGGAGGGCGTTGGATTTTTGTGTTAAGTGATTACCTACGCCTAGGTAACTTTTAAAAACACTCACATATTATTGTCATGGCCTCAAATTAATTAATTAATTTTTAGTGTGATTTGATGTCTTTGATCATCTTTTTGAAATAAAAAATTATTTTATTAGCATTTTTTTTCTATTTTTAAATTTGTAAAAGAACTCTCTAATATAACTTTATGAAAGAATCTTAAGGATTACAGGCATTTTTTAGTTTTTATATTTTTAATTTTTATTTTGCAGCAATGTAAAACCAATCAAAAGAGTTTGGTTAAAGGATTGTCCCATTGAATGTCTTATAGGTGTCTTAACACTTGTCGCCTTTTAGAGATGCAACTAGTTTTTTAATTATTAATTATCATAATTTTTTTTAGAAAAAAATTCCACATTCATATAGTTTCAAGGGAAAAGCCAAATTAGCTTTAATTTTAATATTATTTTGAATGAGAATCATGTTGATCAATATGAAGAATAATGTTTATGACTCCCATTTGATACTAAAGTTTTAATTATGAGAATCGAAATTTGTTATCTCATATAACAACAAATGGGTATTCAATTAAAAAAAAGCCTAAATTTTTCTGATATTCAAATATAATACTAAAAAATATATTTTATGAACACAACACGATATTATTAAATTTTTTCTTTAAAAAAATTGAGTGGGACAGTTTTAATAAAAATATTTAATAATAATACAAAAAGTGCTGTCATTTTTTTTATTATAATTATTATTTATCTTAATCGATGAATTTTAAAATACGTGTTATCAAAATTTTTATTTGTTAACTCGTTTTATACAAGACTTTCTCTCTTTTTAGTAATAAGCATATATACACTTTTCACCTTTTTAATTATTGAGAAATGAAAATTGGTTAAAAACAAGAGAAACGGTTTGCTTGTAGCCATCGATGAAACGAAGAAACAGCCAAGCAATAGAATCTGGACCCTTTTTGTTTTTGGGAAAGCCATGTGAAAGAAGTTGTAATAGTCCTTTGTCTATCTTTGCAAATTCGTTATAGTAGTCCAAATTTTAAGCATATGCAACGTGAATAAACTTTGTAAAGAAAAATATCGATTCCCCATTTGGAGTAATGGGATTCAAATGCTGCCAATTGACCATTTTCATTAAGGTATGTTTGGAATTGAGATAAAATATTAAATATTAATAAAAAACATAAATAATTTTTCTAAAAATTAGTGTTTGCAGGACACTTATGGAATTGTGTTTTTACAATTCGTGTTATTAATTATTAACAACAATAATAATAAATATAAATATAAAAAATATATTATTTTTCATTAGTAATAATTTAAAAATATAAAATATATAATTTTTAAATAATTTATTTTTTATTAATAATAAATTTATTTTAAACTTATAATTTATGAACACTAGTGGAAGAATATTTTTTATGAATATGATTATTGATTTTTTAAATTTAAACTAAATATATTAAATTATATATATATTCGTGCAAATATATATTGTATAAATTTTACTGTTGGCTTAATAGTAAGTGGTAACATATTTTGTTCAAATATTGGGTTAGCTCTCAAATTTTTATAAATATTTAGTTGAATAAGTTCAAATCAATGGTTTGATTCAATTTATTTTTAATTGAAAAGAGCAAAGTAAAAAAATTAGTAGTTAAAGGAGTATTGAATAATTTTTAACAAAATTAAAGAATATTAGAATATTAGGCCAAGAAAATGGAAGAAAAAAAAATGGGAACTAGCCCAAAATTTAGGTTTATGCTTTTATTTTATAGCCCAGAACATTTGTCAATTCACAAGAAAGATATATTTAGAATTTAGATAATATAGTTTGAAATTAGACTTACTATAAAATGAAATCATAAAATATCAAATAGTAATAATAAAATATAAAATAATAACAACAATAATAATAATGTTTATTAAACATTTTTTAAGCTGTATTTTTAAAGTTTTAGTATTCAATAAAAGACCTTAATCTTAATCCAATAAAAACTAATTAATTAAGTTAACACCAAATAATTTTAATCATTTGACAATTGGAAGCTTTTAAATCTTCATTTCTTTCCTACCAACTTCTCAAACACACACACGAAAAAAAAAATTAAATTAAATTTTAAAAAAGCTCACCTATATTGTATAATTAGCTAAAAATCAATAGGACTTGCGTCTAAGACTCCCAAAGCACTTAATAGCAACGCAGTTGCAAAAGCTCCACTCAAAAAAGCACTTATCAAAACTTTTAAATGAAAAAATAATAATTATATATCAAAAGCTAAACCAAATGCACCCATAATTTGTGGCCAAATATATTTATATGTATGTATTTCACTGCAGAATTGTCTGAAAAATAATATGAAAAAGCACTAAATCTTCACTAAAAGCATTTGTCCACTAACTTATCATTTCTTTTTTTTTTTATAAATTATTATTTTTAATAAATTTGACATTATATAAGACAATAAAATTAAAAAATTTCCTGGATGAAGCAAAAAGTTAAGTGGACATATCGCATTAAAGTATTCAACTTCCTTCCCTCGAGTATAAGTAAGAGTTCAAGGCCTAGGGACATGTAAGCTCAAGCTTTTTTGGTCCCATTATATTTCCATGTCCCAATGCACAGATTTCTCTGCACTCTCCATTTTCTCTTCATTCAGGAAAACAAAGGAAAGCTTAACCCCATCAACTCCTTCACTGTATTTTGCTTTCAGAATTTCTATTTTTTAAGGTTTGACTCATTAAATATTTATAGATATAGATATAGACATTCGCGTGAATATATATATCCTCAGATTTCTTTTGTTCTTTGTTTTTGTACAATCCAGGTGAAATTTTGGGACAACCCTTTTCTGAAACTGGTCTGGTTTTGTTGTTCTGGTGTTTTGCTTCTTGTCTGTAATCTCTTTATCAACTTTTCCTATAATAATGTGTAATGAAAGTGGGACTGAATCTCGACGAACGGTTGGTGGTGATCCAATTTCGGTTTCAAAGGAAGAAATCTACAACGAAGCGAGCTCAAGCTCAATAAGAGGAGGAGAAGGGGGAAGAAGAAGTGAAAGGAAATTCGTACAACGGTTTCTCAGACAACTTCCGGTGACTGGTCTCCGAGGACTTCCATTGAACGAGGCAAGACTCACCTTCTCCTTCCTGTTTGGTTTTGCAGCGTATACACAGTTTCATTTCTCACATGTCTAAATTGAGTTAATGCCTTATTTTGGTTTATAAGTTAAGAAGAAACGGAAGTGATTTTGTTTCCTAATAAGTGCTTTTGACTTTTTGATTGGAAGTTATGAAAGAAGCCAGGGTGAAAGCTACATTAATAATTCAATTTTTTTTTTTCCTTTTAAAGTTTCCCTTCCACTATAAAAATAAGTAATTTCCTCTCAATAACTTGTTTTCTACATGGGATATTTCTCTGCCCATTTCCTCTAAGATCACTTACTTCACAAAACATATAAAAGAATAACTGGGCATTTTATATTTGAAGAATCACTTATAAATGGGACAGACTAATTAAAACTTGCCACCTCTGCAATTTGTAGTTTTGCACAGGCATGGCAAAGTATAATTGGTCAGTTTCAAGTGGGACGAACTCAAGTATGATTTAGTGCTATATTTCATGTGGGTAGTGGGTTCTGGCCAAAACACTCTATACGAAGTTCTACTTCTTTATATATTAAAGTTTGGTTATAAAATTTGGTTGTTTTTTTGACTTTCAATTCTAGACGATCAGTGGAACGCAGTATTTAGAACCACTTAGATGTCATTGTTTCTTTTCATTCATTTGTTTTTTACTCAAACCAATCCCTACCTCCAACTGAATCTTGCTGATTTTGTTTTTAATTTCATTTGGATACTCAATGACCCATTCTTCTCTTAATTAAATGACTTATCCCATACATTTTACGGTAATAAAATCATTCAAGTTAAGCTACAATACAATTGCGGAAATCTTACGGTTAAGTTAATATGGTAATGATAATGTTGACGATGTTTTGTAGACTGACCCAAAATATTTTAAAAATTTTCACTTTTATCTTAAAAGAAAACTAAAATAAATATCTAAAGCCATAGTTAAGTATATTTTAAGGGTTCTATTTTTGAAGTTTAGAGACTTGCCTTTTAGAAAAACGTAGATGCTTCAATGTTCAAATTCTTATAGCATACTTTTAGCCAGTTAACAATGCTCTTTTGCACTTCACTTTTGGACACATGAAATTAAATAAGACGAAAAGGTTCGAAAGTCCCCTTTTTTTTGTTTTATTAAAATGTAATATTGGGTTGTGGAACGGACAATTGATTCCAATATGGGCCAAAATGGGGTAAAAGTAACAGTAAAAGCCCAATTTCTAACCAAATGAATTGACACAGGTGGGAGAAGAGGTGTTAGCACTGGGAAAAATTTCAGGCCCAATAGTGATGACAACACTGCTTATATACTCGAGATCAGTAATTTCTATGCTATTTTTGAGTCATTTGGGGAAAGTTGAGTTAGCCGGAGGCTCACTGGCACTTGGGTGTGCAAATATAACAGGAAATTCGGTCATTAAAGGCCTGGCTATGGGAATGGATCCAATTTGTGGTCAAGCTTATGGAGCCAGGAGATTCTCAGTTCTCAGCCAGATTTACCAGAAAACTTTGTGTCTCCTGTTGCTTGCTTCCATACCCATCTCACTTGTATGGCTAAATGCTGAACCCATCTTTCTGCGTTTAGGACAGGATCCTGATATCTCTAAAGTGGCTAAAATTTACATGCTCTTCTCCATTCCTGAATTGGTAGCTCAAGCTGTTCTCCATCCGATGAGGGCTTTCTTAAGAACACAGGGTCATACCAGTCCTCTCACGATTGCAGCTGTTTGTGCTGTCATCCTCCATCTTCCGATCAACTACATTCTGGCAATACATCTGAAGTTAGGGGTAAAAGGCGTTGCGTTGGCTCTGGCTTGTAATACATTCAATTTGAACTTAGGCTTGATAATTTATGTGATCATGTCAGAAACTTCACTCAAACCTTGGAATGGGTTTACAATTTTCTCATTCTTTCAAGGCTGGAGGCCATTGCTGGGACTAGCAGTACCTAGCTGCATTTCGGTGTGCTTGGAGTGGTGGTGGTATGAAATAATGATTTTCCTTTGTGGTTTACTCAGCAATCCAGAAGCTAGTGTTGCAGCTATGGGCATCCTTATCCAAACAACAGCATTGTTGTATGTGTTCCCATTCGCGTTAAGCTGCAGTTTAACAACACGTATTGGCCATGCATTGGGTGCCGGCCAACCTTCTCGTGCCCAGTGGACAGCCATAATCGGTATCACCATGGCATTTGGTTTAGGAATCTCCGCCTTCATTTTCACAACTGTCCTGAAATCAATGTGGGGGAAGTTATTCACAAACGAGCCACAGATTCTTGATTTGATCTCAATTGCACTTCCAATTGTAGGGCTATGTGAAATGGGCAACTCTCCTCAAACAGCAGCCTGTGGGGTCTTAACAGGGACTGCACGACCTAAAGATGGTGCACGGATAAATTTATGTTCATTTTACCTCGTTGGACTGCCAGTTGCAGTTCTCATGACTTTCAAATTCGAAACTGGCTTCAGGGGTCTCTGGTTTGGGCTACTAGCAGCACAGATTTCCTGTGTGTGTTTGATGGTGTACACATTGATTCAAACAGATTGGAAGCACCAGGCTAAGAGGGCCGATGAACTGACTTTAGCTGCTGGAGACACAGAAGATTTAGAAAGAGGGTTAATTGACAGTAGCGAAAACTAAGTCTCCAGAATTAAGTTGACCAAATGACACCATTTTAACAAGTTTCAGGGGTAGATGAAAACACATAAATGAGTACAAAACATCCCTTCTGACGAGAAATTGCTGGATCAATAATATTCTTCACTCTGTTACAGTTCACTAAATGATTTTTTGATTCATGATCAACAAAGCACAAGATTCTTACATGTATATTGCAAAGGAATGTTATCATCTTTCGAAACTATGCAGAATTTGAATACCATTGACCTAGAACTGTTAGTGCACTTAACATAGTATCCTTATGAAGAAAGGTCAAAATTAAACTAGATTTACAATGGAGAGGACATCCATCTCATGTTACCTTGCTCGTCGAAACAAATCAATGAATGGTCGCATCCTAATTAGCAGCCATTAAATAATAACAGAGAAGGTCTGTTCATGTGAGTTCCCATTGTTCTGCCAGCATATCATACAGAAGAATTGGAAATATTAGCATATCGAAGTCCAATCAAACTGCCGAAACCATAAAATTTAACCATTTTAAAAAGGGCCACTATCATTACTCGATCCAATATTAACCCAAATGTAAGTTACTACAGATGATGTAACAACTAAAGAATTTTTAAACAGATGTTAAATTCCATGTATAACACTAGTAACTAAAGTATTTAGAGCTAATAATGCACAAACTATACCAATAAGCGTCAATACCGCGAACTTTGCTGCATACTCAGCTAGTGTAAAGGAAGTTAAGATTATTGTTCCTTGTTCAAGAAAAATTCCTATATCAGAATGAAGATTAAGCACGATAAGAACTGTATTGGATTAATTTATGAAAGTTTTCACCTTTTCAAACCCATTGTACCTATAATTTAGAAATCAATGCAAACTATTATTGCTATGCCTATGGTAATATACAAAGACAATAAATCTAAGAAATTCTCGGCCTCCTAGTTTTTCTATGTTTCTTTCATCATTTTCCGGCGTCTTCTCAACACATTCAATTATGTTACTAAATTTTAAACATAATATTAACAAACACATTTCGTTTTTAACATAATGAAAGTATTCATCAATCGTTTGTTAAAAATTAACTGAAAGTAATTCGATATTGAAACGAAATTGGATTAAGAACAAGCCCAAGAAACTCTGCTGTTTCTGGAAAATTTTGTAGTAATCGGGAATTAGATTACCGTAGATATCTTCAAACTTCACAGCAAAGAATCGATGGATAACAACGTTTTCAATTAAGAACATTCTGCTTCGAGCTTGAGTCCTGCTTTCAAAATTAGATTGGTTTTAAAAAATCCATCACGTATTTTAATTTTTGTTAATGTATGATAGCAGAAAATACGATGAATAATTATTGAAAAAAAGTACTTCCATACTCTTAAAATTTAGTAGAATCTTTGGTCCTACAAATTTTAAAAATATATGATACACTTTTATACGTTAATTGCTAACGAAATAATACAAAAATATTATATTTTGATGTTACAATGATAGTTTTAATTCTTATCCAATTAATTTTATAAAAATACAAAAAAATTTCATCTCCTTATAATTTCTTCTATTTTTATATTAATAAAAGTTTAAAGTTTATAACGATAGTGAATTAAAAAAAAATGAAAGAAATGATGAATTTTTATTAATAAAAAATAAAAATGAAAAATAAAAAATGAAAGAAAATTTTAATATTTTTGAAATTTATTAATTAAAGATTAAAATAATAATTATAACTTATAAACATTCTTTTAATAACTAATAAATAATTAATATGTAAAAATATGTTAATAATTCATAAATAAATAACTAATACGTAAAAGTATGTTAATACCGTGTAAAAAGTAATCAGAAAAGTCAAATGATTAATTCTCATGATAAGGAGTAGACCTGTCAAATGGGTCAGCGGTCTGCGAGCCGGCTCGGCTCGGCTCGGCATTTAGGTAGGTTAGGACAAAAAAAAATTGGCTCGTTTAATTTGCGGACTTTTTTGGCTCGGTCCGTTTAACCCGCGGGTTAAGTGGGCCAGCTCGTTTAACTCGCGAGCCGGCTCATTTAACTCACCTAATTAAAAAAAAATTAATTTAATTTTTTTTAATTTTTATATTTAGATGATGATTGATTATGTTTGAATGTTAATAATGATATTAAACTTATTATTTATTAATATTGAATGA
>JAVXUL010000004.1:645480-656828 GCA_035590515.1 Trichilia minutiflora | reverse complement strand
TGCAAAAAAGTAATTATTTTTTCCTTAATTTATTAATAAAAAATGGAAAAAGAAAAGCATAATTATAAATCGGCTTTTACTTTTTGCTGAGAAAATATATAATATTTTTCAGGCCACAAAAGTTTGGTAAATTTATTTTATTTCCCAACAAATTTCTTTTTTTTCTTTTTAAAGTAAAAGAATAGATAGAATTGAAATATATTTTTATGTTTTTACTTTCAAATATGAGTAAAAGATAAAAAAAGAAGAAGAGAGACTGGTTTAAATTATTACAAAACTATCACACACTATGCTTTTTATTATAATTGAAATTTACATAACGAGTTCATCAATATTTTGTAAAGAAATATTTTAATAATATGGATATTAGATATTGAATATTTTATCATTAAATATAATTAACTGTTTTTATAAAATTATTTGATAAATTTTTTGAAGATAATTTTAACAATTAAGTACCTAATTTTGTTATTATTTGTTGAAATTTAATATTTAAATATGCAATTCAAAATATAAAAAATGAAGTGATAGATTCTATTTATTGACTCATAAAATTTTTTATTAATTAATATGAGTCTTCTTAATAACAAATATAAAATAAAAAATATTAATAATAATTAGAATAGATGAGTTACTTAAGTTCAACTCGATAAATATTTAGATTCGATTTGGTAATAATCAAATTAAACTAAAGTTTGAGTATTTTGAATAACCTTTTAAATTTAATTTGAATATAATAATACTTAAATTATTAAATTTATAAGTCTAATTAAATATCTATTAGAAATGTAATAGAAGCTAATTCAGTTGAGTAAATTTTAAATTTTAAAAAATAAAAATTTAAATTTAATCGAGTTAAATTTATGTATATTAAATATATTAATAAAATCGAATTGAGTATAAAATATATATTTAATTGAATCTAAAGTTTAAATTAAATCGAATTTAAATAATTTATCGTATCTCTTATAACAAATAAATGTGTTATTATTTTGGAAAAAACAAAAATTTTAAAGTATCTAAATGTGAATATTTTATTATTAAATTTTAAAAGATAAATGGAGAACTTTAACTACTCATGGATTGATTGATTCAAATGAAATGAATTATTTTTGTATTATATATAGATTAAACGTATAATCATAGGTTCGATTTACCTTTATCTTTATGATTTAAATTTAAGTTTTGTTTATAATATATTCAGTTAGATTTATTTTAAAAACTAATATATAATAATTTATTGGTCTAGTTGACGTTCGTGATTGGAGACTCTGAATTATCCCAAAAAAAAAAATTGGAAACTTTAGCCGAGCTGAAAGAAAAATAGAGCCGAGGCGAGTCGATAAAGATCGTTAATTTGTCTGTATATCTATCTAAGCGTCCTGGACCAAGAACGTCCAAATCGCTGATTCTACGAACGCTAAACCCCGATTCATCATACTCTCCACGTGTCACCTCGTAATTGGCTAGACAATTTCCTTCTAAAATCAACTCCATTCTCTGCTTTTTCCATTTTGTTTTGTTTTCCTCCCTTTTCAAAACCCGGTCAGAACAGACGCTGGTAATTTCTTTTTTATCGCCGGGAAAAAAAATTCAGAGAGAAAAAATTATATTATTTTCCCGGAAATTTGAGAATAAGATTCCCGAAATTCTTGAAACGACGACTTCGTTTTCGTTGTCGATGGTGATGATGGTTATGTGAAGAAAGTCCTGATATTAGCGTGGACTGTAAGTTGCCCTTTTCGTATCTTATCTTGTTTTATTTGTCAAGAGCTTCTTCTTCTTCTTCTTCTTCTTCGTATTCATACCAAGAGATTGTGCAAACGACGCCGGTTCGAATTGATAGCAGAGGTTATTATCCTCCTGAAAAAATTCTAGTTTTTCCGGGATTAATCAGCGAGAAAGTTAGAAGTTTCTTTTATTTATTTATTTTTCATTTTTTTTATTTTTTTATTTTCTCGGAATTTTTTGGTGTTTTTGGATGGTTAATTTGGGAATTGAAGTAACAGAGATTAGAAAACTTGGGTTTTGGTTAAAGGGTAGAAAGATTTTGATGAAATTTAGAAAAATAATGTTTATCTCAAGCTGATTTTTTTTTCTTTCTAATTTTCTGTATTTTAAAGAAGTTGATTAAAGTGCAAAAAAAGAAAAAGAAAAAAAATGAGGAATTCAGGAATAGTGTGAGGTTGCAACTATGAGTTGCGGTAACAGTGAGAAGAACAGAGGAGAGGGAGGAGAAGAGGGGGAACAACAGCTGCGTCAGCATGTTTTGCGGAGGTCTGTCGAGAAAGAATCTGGAGCCGTAGTGAGAAATGGATCCATATTAACGGCCCCAGAGTTGATAATCGATGAAAGTCTGCTTGTTGACCCGAATTTACTGTTCATCGGCTCCAAAATTGGTGAAGGAGCTCATGGAAAAGTTTATGAAGGAAGGTCAGTGTCAACTCTACTTCTTTGGTTTAAATTAATGTTACTTCTGTGTGCAGATAATCATGGAGATTTTCATTTTTTAATAATATTTTTATGTTTACAGCTTGCTGGATTAGTGTACTCTGCCAGTTGCTTGTTTAGTTATCTATAATGGTCAAATGTGTAATGATATTGCGATATGTGATTAACAGGGAGAACTAATATGTGATATTTTGAATTATCATCTAATTTCCTTTATATTTGTGGGTTTAATTAATTTTAGTCACTAACTTTGGCAGTATTGAATTCATCACTCTTCTGAAATGGATTTGTATTTGTTTATATATGATTCTCCATTGTTTGATGATAAAGATTTCTTTTTCTATTAGTTATGAGCTGCTACTACAAACAATGTTATGAATGAATTGTATTGTTGGACCAGCACACTGGTGTGTGAAACTAGTTTGTCTGGTGGCTAGTGTTGTAGTTATATAGGTGTGGTCTAATACGTTTCCAGGTATGGCGACCGAATTGTAGCCATCAAAGTTCTCCACCGTGGGAGTACTTCAGAAGAAAGAACTGCACTTGAGAGACGTTTTGTTCGCGAAGTTAATATGATGTCTAGAGTGAAACATGAGAATCTTGTCAAGGTGAGTTTTAGAATTAAGTATGTTTGTATAGGTTTACTTATATACGTTGGTTCTTATTATACTTTTGCAGGGATATTATTGATGTCCTAGTTGTTTAGCTTTGATGCTGTTACCAATCACTTAGTATGCATATCATATCCATACTATTTAACTTGCTATGTTTTTCTGCCTTTGTAGTTCATTGGAGCTTGTAAGGATCCATTAATGGTGCTAGTGACTGAGCTATTACCAGGGATGTCGCTACGCAAGTATTTAGTTAGCCTTCGTCCAAATAAATTAGATCTTCCAGTGGCTTTAAATTTTGCACTAGATGTAGCTCAAGCAATGGATTGTCTACATGCCAATGGGATTATACATAGAGATCTCAAACCTGGTACTTCCTGAGCATCCTTTATTAATCCCTGTACTGACTTGCATGGAAATTTTTTCTCCATGACTTGTGGTTCTTAGGAAAGAAAAAGGAGGGGATGGAGTGGTGTAATAGAATCCTATTTATTAATGCTTACTGTATTCCTGTAGGCTTTATTCTAGTAATTCCTTTGGCACTCGGAATATAGAGGCAGCATTGTATTTTTAATTTTGTATCTCTACCTTCTTTCTTCATTGATTTTGTTTAATGCATATGATAAGAGCAAATATGGTAACGTTACTGCATAGTCTTAGATGCATTAACTTGTTGTCCTTTAGCTGGAATGATTCACACATGTAATTTGGATGTAAATCCCTGCTAGTGGAAGGGGAATGTCAACTGTAATTCCTTGGATTAGGTAATACATCTAATGCAGTTCAAGATCAATGTTTAATTCTTCCTGAATTATATGAATGCAGACAATTTATTGCTGGCATCAGATCAGAAGTCTTTGAAGCTTGCGGATTTTGGTCTTGCTAGAGAAGAAACTGTGACTGAGATGATGACTGCAGAAACTGGGACTTACCGATGGATGGCTCCTGAGGTTTGTGGCCTTCTTTTATGAGTTATTTTTCAGATTTTGTTTGGAAGAAATTTTCCTTATTTTATTCTATTTTCACTTGGTTCAATACAAAGTAGAGCAGTCTTCCAGAAATTTTATGCTTAAAAGTCATATTGTACATGTGGTATTGTGGTGCAATTCTAAAGTTCCACACTGTCCTTATGGTGCAGCTACATTTATTTATTTTTGTTTTCTTCCTTTCAATCCCTCCTATAAATGGTTGATATGGCTTTCTATTGTTACTGAAGTACAAACTCAAGGACAACCTAGATTATGACAATAAGACTTGATGATTTGGGTTAAGATGTTGAACTGGTTGGCTTTCTCTTTTACTCTGTGTCAGAGAAACTAAGAATTTACTTATAATTTTTGTGCACGATGTCTGCTTGTTTACCAAGAATCTACACGTCTTTGCAGTTGTACAGCACTGTTACATTGCGTCGAGGGGACAAGAAACATTACAATAATAAGGTTGACGTCTACAGCTTCGGAATTGTCTTATGGGAATTGTTAACCAACCGCATGCCATTTGAAGGCATGTCAAACTTGCAGGCTGCCTATGCTGCCGCTTTTAAGGTGCAAGAATCAATATGCACCATGCTTCTATATTGCATCTGGTCCTCATATATAATGAATACTGAAATGAAATATTGCTAACGTGAATTATTGTTGTCTGAGAATGCAGCATGAGAGGCCTGGACTTCCAGATGATATATCCCCTGATCTTGCATTCATCATTCAATCATGTTGGGTCGAGGACCCTAACTTGAGGCCGTGCTTCAGTCAGATCATTCGCATGCTCAATGCCTGTCTATTCACACTCATACCACCCTCCCCCTCCCTATCTATTCCAGAATCTGACACCAATGAGGCAGCAGCAACAAGTAATGGGACTATGACCAAGTTATCTGCTCGTGCAAGAGGAAAGTTTGCTTTCATTCGCCAACTGTTTGCTGCTAAGAGGACAAAGAACTCACAATGAATGGGTAAATTTTGGAAAAATTTTCTTCTTGTTCCAATTCAAAGAAAGTTGGCTCGCAATTGTAGGATATATTTTAGTGAATCTCTGGTTTATTATCTTAATGAGGATATGATTAGCCGACAATGAAATATGTTGAATAGAGATGGTGTTGATGAGGTAACCACTCATTGGGAAAATACAAAAGACGAATAGAGATTCATTTACATGGCTAGTTGTAAACAAGAGATACATGGTTTTGAACTCTTTTCTGTTAATATCCAATTTACCTCATTGAAAAACTGTGGTTATTATCCAATTTTAGCAAATTTATTTGAGTTTTATTTTGTAACCAGGTTTCGAAATTGCCGTCTGAAGTTGCCGGAGATTACATCAAGGCATTGTTTGATCCTCGCCAAAATCGGTGTTTGTCAAACATTTTACCTATTATAGTTTCAAAGCACAGTAGAAGTACCATAATTCTAAATAGAGCCTAAAATTTTTCTCTAACTGTTTCCGCATTATGAAGAGATTGTTGCCGGGAAGGTTGCTCTCTGTTGGCCAAGAGCTTCCATTTGTCTCTTCTCTTGTGAGGTATTTTTGCCTTTTGCAGCTGAATGAAGAAACAAGAAATCCCAGTTTTGGACTGAAGAGAAGGGTATTAGTTTTTCTTCAGGAAGCAGGATTCAAATAGACGATTATGACTTAGTGATTGAAACAATATCCCTTATTTTTCAATGTTAAGTTACATAGAATATGGTTACTATCATTTTCTTTCCTAGAAGTTTAATAATATTTTAATTAAACCATAAATATAAATATAGACATTTAACCCATGTTGGCTTAACAATATATACTACAGTTACCTTTCTAATGTTTAATGCAATAATAAAATTCTTTATCATTTTTAAACATATATTTAGTTATTATTATAATAAAATTAATTAAAAATATTTAGTAATTAAAATTAGATTATAAAAAAAAATCACGAAACCGCATTAATAATTCAAGAAAATCATACTTGTCATTTTCACAAAATAATAATTATTGTCTCATCATAAAATACAATTTAATGATTAAATAAAATTTGAAAAAGGATTATTAAATATTTTATTTATAACAATAATAAATATATGTTGTGTTTTAATGATAAAAATAAATAAGTAATTAGATAAACTTTGATATAAAAATATTTGCACTAAATTTTGTCATTTACATTAAATATTATCAATTTGATATAAAAATATATCTCCATTGACCATGTACGAATAATTAAAAAGTGCAATAAATAATTTTATTAATTATAAAAATTTATTTTTCGATCATTGCTTGCCAGCTCTCTTACCATGTCAAGATATATATTAGGAATTTATTTTTAGGATAATTTGTATTATTTAATTAAAAAATATTTAGTAACATTACTTTCTATTAAAAAATTTATTTATTTATTTATTAATATTTAATATTTAATTCTTTTATTTTATAATATTTATATTATTTAAACAAGTTTGTAGAAATGTCCTCAATCTTAACTGTTAATTGGTTGTTAATTAATTAAAGGAAAAGGGTATATATACTCCTAATATTTATTAATATTTTAATTTTATTACTTTTAAAAATACTTAAACAGGCCCCATTTGTTAGATTTTTTGTTCAATTTTTATTATAATCATTATAATATTCTATTAATTATAATGATTTTAAAAATTAAATATATTGAATTATTCTTATTTTTATCTAAATCTTATATATTACATTAAGTATATAAGGACCAAAATGGCGTATTAAAATTTTCATTCATTAGTACAATAACTTTCATAACTCTATGTAACAATAGTTAGTTAGACAAAATAACCATTAAAATTTTTAAAATTTGATAACAATAAATATAATATATTAATTATTTATGTTGTAGTATATTAATATATTATAATTATAATATAAATTTATTTATAATATGTTTAAAACTATTAAAATTAATCATTTTGACAAGTCAAATGTTAGAGAGAGAGATCTATATTTTTTCTGTAAATTAATAAATAAATACTTAGATAATTACTTTTAAAATTAACAAAATTAAAATATATATTTTGCTAAATAATAACCTGAAGATTGTCTAAATTTTTTTTCCTTAATTGGATCTAATTATTAAAAGTCATTACTTGAAAACCTCCAAGAAGAAATGTTCGATTTTTTAAATGGGATATGTGGAAGCTTTGAAACCTACTGCTTCGAGGAATTTACAGTGGAATAAATGAAAATTCTTTTTCATGGAAAAATAGGAAAAATCAATAAATGGGTTTTATTCGTAGATAATGCAGTCACGAATAAATTCTTTTATTATAATTTTTAAGTTGTTTTTGATAATTTTTAATTTTTGGTTTTATTTTTATAAATTAAAAATTATAAAAAATTTTAAAATTACAAAAAATGGGCGGTACAATTAATATACCGTAGATAAATAATTATTTATTAGTTAGATGTCTGATTTTTTTTTAATGTTTATGTAAATAGATTTATTATGTTTTAAAAATAGTACTAAAAAATGCTTAATAATTTTAATTTTTTTAAAAAAATAAAAATTTGCACACTTGTAAATTTTAATCAAATGTATATTTTAATTTCATAAAATCATAGATTATACTAATGAATCAGGGTGTTTGTGATTATTTTAAAAAAAATAAAATTAAAGTACATATTTAATCAAATTTTAAAAATGTGTACAATATTTACCTTTTTTAATGTTTAATGTTTCATACTTAACACTTTAATTTTATAATAACCATAATTTCAAATACAATAAATTTTGATATAAAATCTTAATAAATTTCATATTTTATTAACTGTCTAAAAAAGTAAATTTAATTGTTTTAGTCAAAGAAGAAAAATCAAATTAATTAATCCGTTCTTTTCTTCACAAATTAAATATTAAATTATTTTATGAACTAATTTATTATTTTCTTCATTTTTCTATATTTTCTGATGCTATCACCGTCACTGTGGACCGAGAACTTGAAAGGTAAACTATGCAGTTTCTTCTCTTCCTTACATCACGACCGTTGATCAAATCCAAAGCTAGTTTTGCACAAAATCTAAACCAAATTCAGTGGTCAACGTTTTCAGACCATCTCCCACGGCAATTGTAAAATATTTCTCCGTAAAAAAATTTGGACTCAAGGGTTAATGTCTGAGAAATTACCGAGAGTAGAACCCAAAAAAAAAGTATCGTTTCGTACACGCAGTATTGGATTTTCTCTCTTTCGTTTTGATTCAAGATCTGCAAGAGATTCAAAGTAAAATTTCATGAAAGAAAAAAATTTCATCGTATTTGGTTACGTATCTTATTCAAAGATTTCTCCAAATCAACAGTTTTGATGATGATGATCAACAACCCAAGTGAAACAAAGATTTGGGTTTTTGATTTTACGTTGTTTTAGAAACTGGGTCAGTTTCTGATTGAAAAAATTTCGGAGATTTGGTGATGAAAATGGGTGAAAATACAGTAGCTTTGCATACAGCTGTAAACTCTATTCAGGCTTTGGGGAGAGGTTTTGATGTCAATTTTGATACGAGATTATTGTTCTGTAAAGGAGTTGCTGGTTCTAGAGTAGTTGAGGTGGATGAAGAACATAATAGGGATCCCTTTTTGTATGATGATTTAGTTGTGACTAATGTATCCCAGGATATTAAGAATTGTGTGGTTATAGCAACATAGCACTCCTAAAATAACTACATGAAGATTTGACATGTGGTGAAATTTAGTGAGGGATGACAAAGGTTCAAGTTTGGAATTTGTTGAGAATTGTAATGGGCTTTCTGTGCCGCTGATTCAAAATCTGACATGGATAAAAAGTCCTTATTTGTCTGCTGCATGAGCATGGTTGTTTATAAAGGTGCTTATTTTATGCTTTGGGGCAGCCAAATATACATGAATAGATATAGAACTGGAGTAACGTCTATTTTCTTTGAATGAAAGTGGGCTTGCATACACTGGGTCTACTTGTTTCCTTGTTGGCAGGATTTTGGTTTGGCATTTCTAAGCCACCAGGGTTCAAATCCTGGTAAAGAGATGAAGAGTGAGATTGAGAAGCAAATAGAGTTGGCTTACATATGAATCAGTTGCAACCAAATGTAGCTTGCTTAGTTCAAAACTTGGTAGTGCTTTGTGGTGCGAGGGAGGAAATTGTGCCAGAGAGGAATTGCCAAAATTCTTTTAGCATAATGCTGAAAGGCACTGCAAATAGAAATTGTATTTTTTGAATTTAAGCATGTTTGTTAGCATAGTTTAAATACTTTATATTGATTTTTATCATTCTAACATACTTCTTGCAATTATTGTTAGGACTTAAAAAGGATGAACTCAACTCAAGAAAACTTTGATTACTGTAAATGAAAAACAGAAAGAATCAAAACCAAAGAATAGAATACAACACTAGAAAGGAAAAACACCATAAAGAATCACACTCAGCAAGCACATTTACGTGGTTCGGTTTGTAACAAACCTACATCCACGATCAGACCTAATGGATCTAGTTTATAGTATTACTGTCAGAGAATTTTACAGAGAAGAGATTTTTACAAAAGCTTTCACACACTCTCAGAAATCAACGCCTCAATTCCCTTAAATGATCAGCAAGAATCAAGAATTCTGGAATCTGCAGAATTCGTTATATTTTTCTTGCGAATTTACATAACTGCCATTAATGAAAGAACTGAAGACATTAAACAATCAAGGGCATAAACATCATTTCCACCTATTAACCGAAATTAACGAACTCCAGATGCCCTGTTCTTCTTCCTCATCTGTTATATTCTCTTTAACTATTGTCATTTGCAGATTATGTGATCAAACTTCACAAATCTCCACCTTGATCATATAATCTTCAATAGATTTTAGGATCCCATCAGGTTTTTAAACTTATTTCTAAGTTTTATCTATCTCCAGCAAGTTTAAACATAACTGAAACTTGCTGGATACCAAAGCCTTTGTTAACATATCTGCCAGGTTCACTTGAGTATCAATCTTCACCATTTGAACTAGTCCTGACTCCACTACATCTCTTATAAAATGTAATCTTACATCTATGTGCTTGGACCTTTCATGAAAGATTGGATTTTTGATCAAGTGCAAGGCACTTTGATTGTCATAATGAAGCTTTATACCTTCCTGATTTAATCCAAATTCTGTTATTAATCCTTTCAACTACAATGCCTCCTTTACTATTTCTGTTGTTGCAATGTACTCGGCTTCTGTTGAAGATAAAGCTAAAACATGTTGAAAGCTTGACTTCCAGCTGATAGTGCAACTTTTCAAGGTAAACATCTAGGCTAATAAGGATCTTCTTCTGTCAACATCGCTTGCATAATCAGAGTCAGTGAATCCTTCTAACAAAACACCTCTAGAAGAGTTCCTTCCATATGTTAACCCCAAGTCTGAAGTACCCTTCAAGTACATGAGGACCCATTTGTGAAGACAATTGGATCACATAAACAATGATCAAGAAACAAAGAACAATTGCAAACACAGAACACTCAAACTTTCCTTGATGAATTGACAGAAATCTGGAAATGAAAATCAAACAGAACCTATTGAGCTTTTACATACCAACTTACACCAGAATGAAGAAGAAGAAGTAAAGAAAAGCAAGAAAGAAATCAAGAGAAATCAAGAAGGAATTTCAAGAAGAGCCTCTGCATTTTCATACGTGCACTTGAGTTTTACAGCCACTGTTATATACATATTTGCAAATCTGTTATAACAGCTCAAGATCCAATCTTTTTATTTTACAAAGACACCCCTGCCCCAAGTTCTTGATCTCCTATGTACAGCCTAGATTAATTCCCCTGCACCCTTGTATGTTTTCGCATAATCAGAAGTCCATCAATCTCCACCTTGAGTATGCAAAAACATGCACAAGTATTTCACCTCTTCTTCCTTCTGCAGAACCCATCTTCATCCTGCACCTTATCCATTCCCAGGTCTGACCTGGTTTATTTTTCAGATTCTTTTCCATCTGAAAACTCCTCCAAGCTCATCAATTCCCTGCAGAATTTGAACTTGTTCAAAGACACAGGCTTAGCTAGACTGTCAGTGTGCACTTTTAAAAGCTTCACCTTGCCATCTTCCAAGACATATCTTATAAAGTGCAGCCTAATGTCTATGTGTTTAGTTCTCTCATGATGAGTTTGGTGTTTGGCTAGTTGAATTGCACCTATATTGTCACAAAACAGCACTGCATCTTGTACTTCTACCTGCAATTCAGCCAAAAAACCTTTAAACAATAGACACTCCTTCATGGCTTCCACAACAGCCATGTACTCAGCTTCTGTGGTGGAAAGAGCCACCACATGTTGCAAGGA
>JAVXUL010000004.1:621421-635639 GCA_035590515.1 Trichilia minutiflora | reverse complement strand
AAAATTTCCATTAATGCATGCTTAGGGAACCTAGCAAAAATCCTAGGGCTTAGGGCCTCAACCCCTACTTCACACAACATTCTCCTTACACATTCTTCCATCTCTCTTCTGCTGACCGCTGCTGCTGCTTCCTTCTCCCGAGCATACTTCTCATTGAGGTAGACTCTCATGTCGTTGGAGGCCAGGCTATGCTCCATTTTTGACTGATCTATCCCTCTGTACTTTTTGTCTCCTCAACTTATTCGGTGATCATGCCCTTCGTAGATCTTGAAGGAGGTGTTAATATCCTGAGAGGCATGAGGTTCTTCCATCCTTTCTGTTACTTAGTTTTTTCTTTCTGCCCAACTGTCAATCTCTGCTCAGGCACACGGTTGAGTACCTCTTAAGATCCCCAAAGTCTTTCTGTATAGTCACTTCAAGGAGCCTGACTGACCTGTGCTTCATGAGTAATCGACGTTCTCCCCTCTCCTGGGGAGACGGGTTCCCTAGCTATCTGTCTCCTGATCTCCAAAAGTTCCCTCTCCAACGCTTCATCCTTACTAGCCAGGAACAGTGTGTCTGGCTCCTGATCAAGGCCCCTCCCTGGTCAGGGGGGCTCTTCCTCCTCAACGAGTAGTGCTTTTGCTGGAGTTAGAACCTTCATCCTCTTGCCTTCTTTCTACCATATCAAAGTTCTCTTTTTTCTAAGTTAAAAGCTTACAAAAAAAAATGGTTTTCCTCCTTCCTTCCTCCACAAACGGTGCTTTAATGGCTTTTTGTTTGATTCCCACAGACGATGCCAATTGTTGGTGCAAGAATTGTTCGTGGACCCTCCTCGCGGTCAACGTGGAATGACTCAGCTGATGAGGTGTGAGGGAGATGGGACTGCTGTCGGATGATAATTTTTCCACCGGAGGTTAGTTGAAAGCATGGCTGTTTCGAGCAAGACTTTACCTCCTAAGCCTGTAAAATAGTAACACCTTCGGAGTGACGCTGGGAGGGGTCCTTGATCGAAAAACTTCGATACCTAAGTCAGAAAAAATGATGAAGGAATGGGATCTGTTTTTGGCAAACACAGAAAAGAGAAAACGAAAATGGCAAAAAATGGGAGAAAATACACAGAAGTTACCTAACGGAGATAAAGAAGAGAAAATAAAGGTGATAGATCTCTTAACTCTCCAAGTGTGCAAAAATGTCCAAAAGTCTTTTAAAAGCCAAAAAGTTCTTTTTCTGTTGAAGAAACTGCTTTTATATAGTGTCCCCCTGACAGTGACCAGGCATCGAAGCATAAGAATGATATAATGTCTGTTATAGGATAGTGTGCAGCTGAATTTTATTAATGTTGCTGACATGTCTACTGGTTATAGGTCTAACACCGTCTCATCACCTGAAGATGGTCAGAGGATGGGACGGACGCATTTATGGTGGATGGCTACGTCAATAATGGGCCTACTATCCGCACTCATTTCTATTTTTGAATAGGGGGTACGTGTCCACTGGTGCCCAGATCAAGGGTCATTTGTAAGCCGACTATGGAAGGACTCCTGACCTGTGGTGATTTCTCCTGAGAAGCTATCCTGATTCTTGGGACGGAAGATGTCTGAGGGCCCCCGCTGTTGGATACCTGAGACGTATTATTGATGACTGCAAAAAATCCTAAGAAGAAAGCCCTATCTTGTCTAAGACCTGAGATGGTAAAAATCCTAAGGTGATGAAAGGCCTAGGACGAAGAATGTTTGAAACAATAAGACTCTTCGGACACAGGTTACCTAGAACGAAGATTTTCTAGAATAATAAAATTCTTGGGGTGATCACCTGATCATCTGTCATGTGTCTTACTGATAAAATATCTATGTATCGGTAGGATATTTTCTCCCAAATTATATTATTTCATTCCATCCAAATTAAATTAAAAATATAATCAAATTGAATCCATATAATAAATTACTTAAACTTCACTTAATTTAAAAATTGCATTAAGTCTAATCGAAACTTATATTTTCATATCAATTACACAAATTTTGTCCAAAATTGCCGCTTAATGTTACAAACTTCGTTACAAAATCTATAATATTTTATCTTAACAAAATTTCACGGACCCAGCGGCGAGAGGTGAAATGAATTTACGACGGTATAAATAAAGCATAGAGAAGGCGGTGGGTCCCACGGCGGTTCCCTTCTTCCTCCTCTGTTGATGATGTGAAATTCCTCCCACGCGTACTAAAGGGTCGTGGTTAAA
Organism: Trichilia minutiflora; assembly: GCA_035590515.1. Lineage (NCBI taxonomy): Eukaryota > Viridiplantae > Streptophyta > Magnoliopsida > Sapindales > Meliaceae > Trichilia > Trichilia minutiflora. The sequence continues at coordinate 633,421 of JAVXUL010000004.1, read as the reverse complement.
GACTACTGAATTTTATATGTATACAAAAGTTGTTGATGTCAGTAGGTCCCACTGGAACCTTTTAATGGAAAAAAGTATGATGGCCGTTTGATCTTATTTCTCCCAAAAGAAAATCGGACGGTTTAGGTTTACAGTCAAAGAGCTATCTCGATAGGTCTCTTTGACCACACTGGAAACATGGCCTTTTTTTTTTTAAAACCTTAATTTTCTAAAGTTTGACCGGTACGTCACTTCAATCGAGGTGCTCTTCGTTGAATATCGAGGAACAATGTGACTTTACTATTATACCCTTAAACAGGTTGGTTATTTCCTCCAACACCTAGATTAAGAATTCTTTCCTTTTTTTTTCTTTCTTAATTCTTAAGAGAAGTCAATAAATTATTAAATAAATTTATATGTTTTTATTAGTTATTACAACCCAATTTCTTGAACCAAACGGCACTCATAATATATTCTTATTCAAATATTTACATAAATATAAATTAATTTTTAATTTTATAAGGCCAATTTATTATAAATTTTATCAATTAATTTTATCATAAAAAATTAATAAATAATTTTACTATTGGTTACAATGCATACATAATTTTTTTTTCACAATAAATAACAATTGTTAATTAATAATGTTTTATTTATTTTTAACAAACAAATAAAAAATATATTTTTTATAATATATTATTTTTAATATGAATTAACAAAACTTCTTATATTAGGTAAATTAATAATATTAAAATACTAGAATAAATCAAAATTAAAGTTTCGAACGGTCTTAATAGTAAAGCCGTAATTTTGGTCAAACAAAAAAAACAGCTTTGATGTTCGAATACGCAAAAAGCCAGCCTTTTACACAGTTGAAAAGTTGAACAAACGAAAATGGCAATTTTGGAAATAAACAAGAGTTTCTAAGGGTAAATTCGTAAAATCATAATGTGAAAAAAAAAAACCATTTTCTGCGGTTGATTAAATGGTAATAATGACAATTTGCTTCTTTGATTAATTAATTAAAATCCTGGTTTTGGTTGTTTTGACCACTGCGCTCAATTGTTTCTCTCTCTAATATTCTTCCTTCTTTCTCCTCATTTTGCTTACTTTTCTCTCTTTCTCGCTTCTCTTCTTTGACTTGTTAAAAGCATTTTCCTTTGCATCCTAATCAAATACAACGGGTCGTAGCTTAAAGTTTTGCCATTGAGTCTTTCTTTCTATCGCCCCAGTTCTTGGACTTTGTATGAACAGCAAAAAGTTTTCAGGTATTTTTATTGTACTGCAGAATTAATGATTTTTATGAATTAGGTTTTCTTTTAAGAAGAAAATCGGAGGTGGGTTTGTTTGTTGTAATCTGTGTTGTTTTCTTACGTAAATGGTATGTCTTTTTGTGTTTGATTGCATAGATAGGAGATACAACAAGTTGATAGGTTGGGTTTTCTGCTTATTTCTGGATCTGGGTTTTTATTTTTTTTTAAAAATGTTTTTCTTTTTTATTTGGGAGGGTACGGTGATTTGTTAGATTGTATTGTCTCTTTTGAAAGGGCATTAATTGATTATGCGGGTCAATCACGAGGTTTGAGCAATTTAATTTATAGGGCATAGATAGACAATATTGCCTTTGATTTGTGTATATGATGATACAGGGAATTTATGATTTTGTTCTGGATGTACATGAATAATTTCTTTCTGTTTCATTTCAATTTCATATGTTAATTGCAATGGAATTGTTAATGGATAAATAATTGGACTTGTGGAATTTTATTTGGATTGGCAGTCAAGAGCTTCTCTTCTATTTGCATGTAACAGGGCTATAACTAGATTGATTTTTCTCTCTCTCTCTCTCAATGGTGCAAGTCTTTAGATGAAGTTGTTCTTTGTAGATGATATTTGCGATGCTACTTTGATGAATGATAAAAGCCTGGGCGTGTGATAGTTTACATGGAAATATATTGGGACTCAAATAATTTCATTTGCTTGTTAGGAAATATTGCAACTGAACTGTTTCCGGTGTTTACTTGATGTTTTTCTTCCCTTGCTAAGATTTGCTAAGATTTGTTAAGACTCAATCTTATAAATTGTAATTTGTTTTGTTTTCAGATGACGTCTTTGTTAATGTGTTTGTTGGCATTGCTGATGTTATATATGTTTTCCTTTGTGCAGAAACGTGCTGTACCTTAATTTAATACATCTCTCAGCTTTGTTCATAAGATGGGGTGTTTCAATTTGAAGAATAAAAAGAAGAAACCCAAGCATGCAATTCACATTAAGCGGGTCAATCCTCAGGAGCATACTCCCACAACACTGCCTGAACCCCAAATTCCAACACGATCACTGCAATCAGCTCCTCCAAGCTTTAGGACAAGAGTGAAGCCTATTCAACCAAATAACACTACTGCTAATAGTAGGACACGGACACGATCAGCCCCATCTAGTCTCGATGCAGCAGAACAGGATGCACTTGCATCAGTTGAATATGAAGAGCAAGAAGAATTGAGGAGTCGAGTTGGATTGATGAAGGAACCATGGTCCTCGAATCCACCACGACCTCTTCCACTTCCATCTCCACAGGGCGCTGCACTGAAGACCAATGGAAGCTTTAAGGCAGGGAATGTCAGCGGTCCTCTGTTTTCTTCTGGACCTTTACCACTGCCTCCTACTGGGAGTGGACTGCCTCCTACTGGGAGTGGGATGCTCCGAAATTTTCCATATGAAGAAGTATCTGCTGCTTGCCACAATTTCTTTTCAGATCGATGCGTGTCAGAAGGTCTATCTTCTGTAATGTACAGGGCTTCGTTTGGAGATGATGCTTCAAGTTCAAAAAAGTTTGAAGCAACTGTTACTCGCCTTAATCCATCCAGCCAGGTAAGATATGAGATGTTTTATTTGGACACAGTCCTGCATGTACCACTTAACTATTCGTTTTTGGTTATTGGCCCTGCCGCCAATGGCTCTAAATGAACACTGAAAACTATTTGAATCTTGGATGGATGTTCTTTATTTTTACTGTTAGTTTTATCATGTTCATATGACCAAATAAAACACCCAACTTTTGCTTAAAAATTTTCTTCTTAGGTTTGTTTAATTGATGATAGCTTTATTTTATATCTCATGGTTTCTTTGTTCTTACAGGGTTTGAAGGAATTCGTAAATGAAGTAAATACCCTTGCATCTTTGCAACATCCAAATCTCTGTAAATTACTTGGTTATCATGCACGTGATGGTTCAGATCACAGAATGTTGATCTATGAGAGACTTTTTCATGGAAGCTTGGACCGTCTTCTATATGGGAGGTCAGATGGGCCCCCCATTGATTGGAACACCAGAATAAAAATTGCACTATGTGCTGCGCAGGGTCTTACCTTCTTGCATGAAGAAGGGCCATTTCAGGTAATTTAGAGATGTTTTCACTTTGAGACGAGTGAAAATGGATACCAAAATGCATGGTGCACCACATAGCTTGTATTTCAATTTAGTTTTACTGAGCTATTACTGAGCTTGACATTTTTGTTTACAGGCCATGTACAATGAATTTTCAACTGCCAACATACAGATTGACAAAGATTTTAGTGCAAAGCTTTCAGGATATGGTTGTGCTGGTCATATTCCTGAAACTGATATTTCCAATAGTTCAGTGGTAAGCACTTTCCCACCTTGTGATATGTTTTCTTTGTAATTTGATCTTCTTTCTTTCTTTCTTTCTTTGTTTTTTTTTGTCTGTCTGTAATGACCTTAATTCTTATCATGATCTGTTTGGATTCATTAGAGTTGATAAAATATTTGTCCTTTTTTTCCTGTAAAGGCAGCGGCAAATCTTTCAGTGGAGACATTGGAGAGAGGATTGTTGACTCCTAAGAGCAATGTTTGGAGTTTTGGAATTGTTCTTCTTGAGCTACTCACAGGACGGAGGAATCTTGACAGCCGCCATCCCAAAGAAGAAAGGAACTTAGTTAAGTGGGGCCGGCTTTTTCTGGCTGACGACTGTCGACTCTCTATCTTCATGGATCGTCAGCTAAAAGGTCGCTTCCCATCCAAAGCAGCCCGGACAGTAGCTGACATTGCTCTCAGATGTCTGCAAAAGGATTCGTCTGAAAGACCAACCATGAGAAGCATCCTCGAGAATCTAAAATCCATACAAGACATGAAATACCCTTGTCGCCATCCTCTTCAAGAACCAGCAGTGATTACTGGTAAATATATGTCAAGATCGCCAAGTCTCAATGGGATCATTGCCCCAGCACCCAGATTAAGTTTTTCACCATCTCCACCCTCAGGAGCTCAGTCATCTGTTTCGCCTACAAGACCATTTACTCTGCCCTTGACTCTTCCATTGCATGCTTGCTCAACCACCATCACCTTTGAGGAACTTGATAGGCAAGAAAGTCAGAAGTCATCATCTACTGTTCGAAGGCCTAGTGTTGAAGGATTTTGAGTGTTTATAATATGAATTTTTTCATTTTTTTTCTCCCTTTTTTTTGTGATTCGACACATATATTGAAGATAAAAAATGTGGTGCTTCCACCTTTGCCTTCCCTCAAGATGATGAAATTGAGAGGATGGTATTTTGTAGATAGTGTAAGCCTGGTTTCGCTGGGCTCAAATTAGTTTACTTGTGTATCTAAATGCTGTTTACATAACAATTTTCATATGCTTTTTCTGCCAATCCTTCACATATTTTCAAATAGTGACCTATTTGATAAAAATATAAAATAAAGGGATCAATATTATCAGCCCAACATAGAACAGAGCATTGCAAAGTTCTTTTCCTAAAAGGTTTTCTCAGCTAAAGCAGTGTTTTACCAGGAAACCATTGTGCACTAAACAGAATCCTTTTTTATTCCAGTTCTAACACTCTCTTTAAATCTCTCAGAGCAGGCTGTTATTGTACTTCCATGACGAAAGAAGTAAAATCGAATGGGAGAAAATCCGAACTACTTAAATTAGGCAATCGGGAAAAAGAAGACAGGTACCTGATTCAATCCTTTGCCATATTCTTTCGTTTCTTCTCATAAAATATGCTGCAGCAACTTCCATTCAATCTTCAAGATGGAAGCACGTCTGGATTTCGTTTCCCAGTCTTTGTTTCGACTTTGAGCATGTAGGTTCTTAAATTCAGCTGGAGAATTTTGTACATAATGTGGTTTCTTCTTGCGATTCGGTGAGTTTTCTCTCCATTGTTACAAGCTCAACAATTAGTCTAGTTCGGAATTCTAGGTTTCTTCTGCAATTATGGGTATGTTTGCAAGATTGAATTTAGTATTGATGGTCAGGACCGTATTGAATTGCCTGAGAGTATTTGTATTTCCAACACACTTGAAGTTCTCAAACTGAATTCGGATTTTGTCATCAAGATTCCTCCCGCTGGAATTTGTTTCCCAAGTGTCAGGATTCTTCACGTTAAGATGTTTTATCCTGATAACAACATAACTAAGAAGCTCTTTACTATTTGCACTGTGCTTGAAGAATTGTCCATAAATGCGTACTTGAATACCTACAATGTTTCATCCCTTACTCTGAACAAATTAACCTTGGGACTGAGAAAGGATGATTTCAGATAGGTTGCTCATCAAATTATGATCAAAGCGCTATCTTTGCAAGTCTTCTCTCCAAACTTGCGATTGTCAATATTCTACTAATAACAACATTATTTTTAAATAGTTCTATTTATGCTTTATTGTTTTCCTTGTACTTGTTAGGCCATTAACTGTGCTTTTGAGGATCGCATTCCAACATTGACCCATCTGACTTGTTTAAAAGTGGAGGTTGGGATATTTGGATGGCGATTGCTTCCTGTCATACTCCAGAGCGCACCCAACTTTAAAAGGTTTAGTCTTTGTGAAGGCGCCTAATTTAGAAGCTTTGTCTTCGAGAAGGTGAGGATGTAGACATGTACTGAAGTTTTGAAAGAAATGTTGGTTCCTTGAGTTGTAAGTTTCTGATATAATCTAGGTGGATTAATCAGCGGCGTGTGCCTGATTGTTTGCTTGGCCATGTAAAGAAAATTGAAATCAGGGAATTTGAAGGTCGGAAAGAAGAACTGAAACTGATTGATTACTTGTTAAAAAATGGTAAAGCTTTAGATACAATGACCTTTAGATTTCAGAAAACATCGATTCAGGAAAAGCTTTCCCAGAAATTGTTGATGTTAGAAAAAGGCTCCAAGATTTGCCAAGTTAAAGTCTTATGAAATGCAACCATAGAAATGCAATATGCTTTCTTCTGAAACTCTGTTGAATCTTGATTGTGGATTTTATGATGCAAATACAATGTCTACTTATTAATGTCTCCTTTTCTAACTTTTTCTCTATTTAATATTTCTTTCTTGGAACATTAACTTCAATGATTAATGTATCAATCATCAAAATCGTAGATTAAAACACGGCAAGGCCAATGCATATGCAATTTACTATTTTTAATATGGAGTGTTGATGCAAAAAGTTGTGATCATCTTTAATCTCGAGTATCAGTTTTTTCTTCTTCTGTAATAGTGGGTCGTCTAATAAATACACTCTGCAAAACACAGAAACCTCAGGGGTAAAAGCCTATGTCCCAGTCAAAACTCTCCGATACTTAAGTCAGTAAGGATTTTGCTTGTGTGTGAGAGTTGAGAGGAAATTAGAAAGAGAAGAAGAGAGAGAGAGTGAATGTATTAGTGTCCATCGTGTGTCAAGAAAAAACAGAATATTCATTACCCGTGAATGCAAAACGAACCTCTACTTTTTTTGGAATCTGTCAGTTTTTAATCATTAGCTTGCCTAACCGTATATAAGTGTCACTTTCTTATAGGGTTTTTTTCAAAAGTTTGTTGCGGGAATCACGGGACGTAGATGCCAAGAGGTTCGTATTTATCCACGTGTATCAAAGAATATTCTAGAGTATTGATGGGATCGGATGACTAATTCCCAGAGGATGGGTCATTGGAGATGTGTTCCGAGACGTTATAAGTCTCAAAAGAAAACTTATATAATAAGTAACTGTTTAGATCTCCAAAAGGAGGTTTCGAACAACAGTACCATCAATTAACTGTGAATACATTTTTGCTATGAGTAATCCGAGACATTTTCTTGAATACGTGACCTCGGACCACAACAGATAAGAGACCTTACTTTAACACTAGGGAGGAAGGTCTCGAAACATCACTGTATTATGGATCTTTAAAGGGATCAGTACCTCGAGATAATGGGCATGGGCTTGTGGGCTGGGCTCTTCATAAATTACCCAAACATCAAGCCTTTCAGTTTTTAATTAAAAGAAATTTTTAATTAAAAAGTTTAAAAAAAGTGTTGCACAGCTGTTGTAGTCCTTTGCGTGCCATCTCCTTTTAAAATCATTCTGGAAAACAAAACTATCATTACACGTGGCAATTCTCTATTAGCATATTCGACTGACATGATCGATTTTATAAGGATTGTAATTATTCGTCTCCAGAAATGGGGCCCACCAATTTAAAATATTGAAAGGATGCGGCTTTTGGCGCTTCAGGAATTCGGTGATGTGGCAGTTCTCCATTCGTTGGATTTACTTCGGGATTTAGGTTTTTCAACACGTCTTTTCTTTATTCGCCTATATAAATACTCCTCCTTTTTTGAACTTAGTTTTTTTCTTTTTCTGTTTTATTTGCAACGAGAGGAACTTCTCAAAGTTCTATAGAGATCTCTGGCAACCTCCATCCACAGTCGTCAGCCAATCTCTCATGGACTTTGATTTTTAGTTTCTTCATCAGTACAACTGGTAAATTCTTGTCGCATCTCTATCTGTTTATACTTTTTGCAAATCTTAATACTCTGTGACCATCTAGAACATGTAGGGAATTAGACGTTAGTTTAGAGGCATCAGAATGTATATACATGCAAAAACTGAAACTTAGAGATTGTATGAAGTTCGGTCGTTAGGATACAATGATTTTTGATAGTGATGGAAGAGTCCCTGAGTTGTTAATAACCCCTCAACAGCCTCGTTAACCTTTTTCCTTTTCATTTTTTGGACAGAAATGACTTATGTTTTCAGCTTTTCTTCTACACCTAAGGCTGCAATTGGGAGAGATAACTCAGGGAGAGATTTGGCGTTGGTGGCTGGTCTATTACCAATTTCAGAGGCTAGGTCCCCTTATGAGCATGACTAGTTCGTATCCACAGTATTAGAGACAGACCTAGAAGCTTATACAACTTATTTTGGGATCCCTGAGAATATCTACCTCCGAGCTCTCGAGGCCAATGAAAGACCTATTAGCCCTCCTGAGGGTAAAATAGCTATTAATGAAGAATTGTTTTATTTAGGTGTTAGACTACCACTGTAGGGATATTTTTCAAAAAATTTTGCATCTTTTCGGATAGCCCTATATCAGCTCAATCTGAATAGTTGGCAAATACTCTCAGGTTTGTTTGTGTTATAGAGCCAGATAACTGATTTGTCACCTTTAATAGAAGAAATAGAGCATTTGTATGTGCTTAAGAAGAACCCCAAGAAGAATCCTGGATGGTATTATCTTCAAGCGAGGCCTCAATCCGATAAAAGAAAATCCCACTTGCAATAAGGATTGGAAGAACAAATGGTTCTTTGTGAGTGGCAACTAGAATTCAGAGCCAGATATCCCTGTTCTGAAGGCCTTTGGTGAAGCCCTAACATGGGTGGGGAAAGGGGAATTAAGCCCCCGTAACTTAGAAATAAGTAGGCTAGCAAGGTCTCAACCAATAGATCAGAAGACCTTACTTTTTGATACAAATATTATTGTCTCGAACTTAGTAAAAACCCACCCGAGCAAGGAGTTTGTGAATCTACATAAGATGAATTGCGCTCAGAGTAAATATTTTCTTTCACTTACAACTTTGTAATATTATTGTTGTTGTGTATGTGGCTGACCCCCTCTCCTTCTGTTATTTTTTGTAGGAATCACAATGTTAGAAAAATAATTCGGGAATCTGTGACAGCCCTGTCTAAATTGGCAAGGAAGAAGAAAGTGGAGTCCTCCAAACAGCCATCCCGGGACACTAAACAACCACCTCAAGACATAAGAAAACCAACAAAGCCTGGGTGCCTTATTAAGAGGAATCAAGGGCCATCAATAGTCTCGAAGTCAGAATCCAAAACCCTTCCCATTGTCATTAAAGATAAGGAAAAGAGGGTAATGACGGAGGATCCAGCAGTGGATAAAGGTCCGAAGAGAACAAGGACTGGTGTAACCAACCTTCTGAAGACTTATTCAGAGAATTTTTTCGGGATGACAAACATCTCTGAGCTTAAATCTGACGATATCCCCAAAGAAAAATGATAACATTTTAGTCATCTCCTGGGGTTGATCAATAACACCGGGAAACATCTTTCCCTTGGCATTTCACAGAGGTTAGAGTCTTTAGAGGATGCAGAGGCTATGGAGTTCATATACTGAAGGGGTAAGTTTAATGCTTATTTTATTTGTTTATGTATTTATCTATTTACTAATGTTTTTCTTGACTTGTAGGTGGTCTAACAAATGAGATGTCAGTGTGAGGCCATGAAGGATGACATCAAAAAGCTGAAAAAATTGGAGAATGAGAATGCCTGGGCCATGAAGTCCCTTGAGAAGGCGCAGGCAAAACTGGCAGTAGAGAAAACAAAACTCGAAGAAAAGGAGTTAGCATGGGGGAAGGAGAAAGAGGAGTTGGAACTTCGAGTTGCGGCCTCGAAATTCAAGTAGACAGGTCTTAATGTCGAGAACTCCAACCTTAGATCTTGACTTACATTTAAGGAATTTGGGTTGGAGCTATTTCAAAAGAGAGCAGTTGGAGAACTTTAATACGCCCAAGAAGCCACGGCAAAGGCATAAGAAGCTATTGCAATTACTGAGGCCGAAGGTAAGGTCAAGATGGATTAAACCATAAACCTGACATGCCAAACCTTTAAAATGTAATATCCTCACCTTGACCTCGGATGGTTGTATGAAGCTTTAGGGAGAAATATGGCAGCTTTTGAGGTCCCAATTGTCGAAACGAATAAGGAAACTCCAGCCTCGGATCTTAATACCAAGATCACTATTGTCGACCCTCCACCAGCTCAGGAACAGCCTCTCATTGTTCTATCTCTAGATCCTCCATCTGAGCAGAAACCTAAGTCTCCAAGGAATCAGGAGAAAATTATGTCCTTATAATTTTTCTTTCTTTTCCTTTTATAGAAAACGTATATTCTTTAATGAAAAATTGTCATTCTGAATTTCTGCTCTCGTACTTCTTCTTGTGTTCGGATAAATATCTATTGAGTGAGTACCTGTTTATACTTACACAAACAAGTTAAGTGATAAAAATTATCCACATATATTACTTAACGAATATTTTCATAAGCATAGGTATCAAATCAGTACAAGTTGACAATTCCTCAGCTTATCAGAACAGATCACTTAGAAAATTTCCATTAAGCATAAAGGTCATTTCGGATAATATTGTATCTATTAACCATGATGGCAAGTAAACATGAGACGTAGGGTAAGAATAGTCAAAACAAGTATTATTACTTCCATTAATTATAACATAAGTAGTTTTTATAATGAATGAGGATTAACAGATTTAATCAATCACCGAACTAAATTTTTAAATGAAAATAATGTACATTAAACAATACTTAGTGGTGATAGCAGCTCGTGGATGTTATGGCTTCAATACCAACATGTAGTCTCTTCTCGGAATGATGTGGTTCCAGCTAGCATACGACCTCCAATAAGAGACAACATAGTCTCATACTAGTATATGGTCCCTACTCAGAACGACGTGATTCCTGACTAACATATGGCTTCAAATAAAAGACGACATGGTCTCATATCAGCATGTGGTCCCTACTCAGAATGACGTGGTTCCTGATCAGCATATGGCTATCAAATAAGAGACGTCGCAATCTCATACCAGAATGTGCGTCTTACACGGAATGCCGTAGTTCCTAACTAGCATATAGCATTCAAATAAAAGACGATGTTGTCTCATACCAGCATGTTGTCTCTACACGGAACGTCGTGGTTCCTGATTAACATGTGGCCTTCAAATAAGAGACGACGTGATCTCAAAATCACAGGAATATTTTTTAACTAAATACATAGAACCTGAATGCTGATAAAACACTTTTGAGATTGATAAAGGCTGGTATCATTGAAAGTCAAATATATAAAATATCAAATCTACTCTTTAGAGTAGATCAGGAAGCCACGACTTAAATCAGGGATAGTATAATTTTAAATTATCGGTGTTCTAGGGTTTTATGACTTGTACTCCTCCTGGTATCTCTAGTTTATAGACGCCGGGTCTGAGAACCTTTGTGATTTTGTACGACCCCTCCCAATTGACTTTAAACACCTCTTCACCAAGAAGTCTAATGTTAAGATTTACTCATCTGAGAACTAGATCTCCTCTCTGAAAAGTTTAGCATTTGACTTTTTAATTGTAGTATCGAGCCATCTTTTGTTGATGAGCTGTTATTCTGATTGCAGCTTTGTCTCGTGTTTCTTTTAACAGATATAGGTCTAATCTTCGACTCGATTCATTTATTTCTTCATCATGATCTTGGACTCAGAAAGTTGGAATGTCAACTTCAATTGGAATTACGACTTTTGTCACACCCTAACCTATGGGTCCCACAGACCTCCAGGGTGCACTCAATCACACAGAATACAACCTATAGGTCTGTAAGGCATTCATAAAACCTGTTTTCTCAAACATTTCACAAACACTTCCAAAACAATCCAACCTTACACCCAAACTCCAAATGAGTAAAGCAAGACCACAAACACTTTAATTATAGACGTGAACTTAAATCAATAAAAGTACATGTTCCAATAAAATCTGTGGGGATCAATCTGTCCCAAAATAAATTTCAAATAATTATTACACATCTGTTTATCGTTCATAATATTCTCAATAATAAAAGAAAAATAGAAAGACCACCAGTGGACTAAGAGTTCTACTGGGTGAGTCAATATGGCTATACCTGAGCCTTCAAATCTTGGAGCGATCACCACCACCAAACTCAACTTAATGCTTTCCTTGAAACTGGAAGGTGAGA
>JAVXUL010000004.1:603582-621321 GCA_035590515.1 Trichilia minutiflora | reverse complement strand
ATTTTGTTGTAATAATAGTAATTATTATAAATTATTAATAATTTATATATTGATTCAGTAATTAGTATAAAATATTTATTATTATTTTAATATTTATGTTAATCTTTAAACTATTGTTTATTCATAAGAATGTATAAATGTAAATATATTAATGTATTCTTTTAATTAGAAAACTAGTAAATTTATTTTGTTATGCATTTATTTACAGTTATGACTGGACCACTAACAATAATCACAAGATTTGGAGGTTTATGGGAAATCACATCGAATGACGAGGAGGTATACACTGAAGGTTCAATAATGTCTTTTTATGTAGAATAAAAGGTCAGCTATGAGGAATTTGTACAAATATTGTATGAAAGGTATCAGATTAATCCTGTTGATTCTATTATGAAGATAATGGCAATATTTTCGGAGAGTATACAACCCTCAGTGACGCCTCAGATCGCAGCTGATATTAATGATGAGGTTAACTTCCGAGTTTTTATTAATGTCAATAATCCAACTTATGTTGTAAGTATGAGAAGATATTACCCCTTGTTTATCATCGTTAAAGGTACTGACAAGACAGTTCATAATAGATTGAGTTTTTTACAGCGTCATACCAATAATGAAGTTCCTGTGCCTCCGTATCGATCCTCCAGTGGAAGTAATACATTGAGATATATAGTTCCTATAATGCCAACACAAGTCCGATAAGGTAGTCTAATAGATTTGAATAATACATAGGTTCTTCCACATTACTTCTCATCTATACAGAACGAAGAGCTATATACTGTAGAGTATCTTGATCATCATCAACATCATGAACAAGACCCAGAACATGAATACTATACTCAGGAGGCCGATATGGAGGGCAATGATTTGGTTATGGTGATAGAGATCATACTGAAAATATGGATGGAAATCATGCTTATAGAAGTACCCATTTAACTCCTCCATCAACCTCAAACCAATATATCAGATATTTGCCTTCTATTCCACTTGCAATATCTATGTCAAATGATGCCTCATCGAGTTCAGGATTGGATGATGTTTGTGTTGGTCAAATTTTTTGTACGAAATAGGAATTACGTGATAAATTAAATTTTATGGCATTAAAAAATCATTTCAAAATCAAGGTGTACAAGTATACTACGGATTGATTTGAGGTAAAGTACAGAGGTGAGGGTTATAAACGACGAATTCGTGCAACGAAGCCTGAGAACAATGACTTCTTTCGAGTAATTGAAATGAACACAATCCATAGTTACCAGCACGAGCAGTTACAAGAAAGTCATAAACAAGCAAGCTTCCGATTAATTGATCAACTGATCAAAGATAAATTCATAGACATCAATAGGATTTATACACCTAGAAATATTCGTGATGACATTCAGAGGGAAAATAGAGTGCGGTCATCACACTAGAAGATATGGCGCAGTAAGAAAGAAGCATTGATACTTGTGACTAGAGATCTGATACTGTCATATATGGCACTCCCATTTTACAGTCATATGTTAGAGGATAAAAATCCAGGTTTAGTTATTGCATTTGTCAAGGATGATGAAGATAACTTTTTATATTTCTTTATGGTCCTTGTTCTTTATATCCGTGGATTTCAGAATCATATTAGACCTGTGATAGCGATTGATGGTATTTTTTTGAAGGGCAAATATCGAGGAACATTGTTTTTAACAGCCACTCTTAATGGAAATAATTAAATATTCCCAATTGTCTTTGGTGTTATCGATTAAGATAACGATGCTAGTTGGGATGGTTTTTTATAAAGTTTTGTGAAGTTATTGGCTTGGTCGAAGACTTAGTGTTCATTTCTGATCAATACAATAACATTGAGAAGGAAATTAACAGTCTTTTCGGATGCAATTCATGATTTTTATACCTATCATATATCTTATAATATCAAATCAAGATACAAGATGTGATCACAGAAGACAGACACTTTCATGCAAGCATATTTTTTGACTTTAAAAGTGTATCGAGTTAGTGAGTTCAATGAATATATGATCAGTTTGAGGTCAATTTCATTCAGAGGCAGCCAACTACCTAGAGTATGGGATTGGGGTTCATAAATGGACGAGGTCATAATTTCTAACTCGTAGGTATGATATGATGACCACAAACATTGTAGAGAGTATGACTACATTGCTTAAGAATGCTTGTTCCCTTCCTATTGTATCATTGGTTGAGTACATTAGATCAGTATTGCAGAGATAGTTTTACGATTGTCAGAATATGGCTATTGCAAGATAAGGATTACTGACAGAAGTTATCCAAAAAAAATTGATGATCAAATGGAGTTAGCTCGGACAATAACTGTAGACTCTATTTCGAGTTGGCAGTTTGAGGTAATAAATTATGAGAAAGTTGACATTATTAATATAGAGGATAAGAGTTATAGTTGCAGATTGTTTGACCTACAACAAATCCTATACGCTCATGCTTTTATTATTTGTAGACACGTCAGACTATCGTATAGTTCTCTATGCTCAATGTTTTATACTACTGAAGCACTTGTTGCAGCATATGCAAAGCCAATTCAATCGATAGGTGATAAGATAGATTGGGTTGTTCTCTTAAAGGTGCGAGAAATTAACATCAATCTTCTTGTACAGTGTGTGCCGGCTTGACAATCAAGAAAACAACGAATCCCATCCGCGGGAAAAGATGTTGTGAAAAGAACGTACTCTAGGTGTTATGACACTAGCTATAATAGATCAACATACAAGAATCTAATTCCTCTATACTCTGATGATTGACGTCTATGATGTTTTGCTTCTTTTGTTATTGTAAGCAATTTTTTTATAATTGTTAGAATGTATAGAAGTTGTTGGAATGTGACATTGATTCCCAATTGTCTTGAATTTTTTATTTTCATTTGTTGGCTTAAATATAATAATTATTTTTATCAAAATTTTTTTATCATTTATGATTGTAATTTTTAGTTTAAATTTAATGTGTAGGTTACTAAGTGTATGTTCGTGTTCTTTTAGACGTGGTTAGGAGATGGAAGGTTACATGCTGAAGTATTAGTTTACTACTCGGATATTTCTTGAACTATAATGCATCTGCTGTACATTAATTTTTCTATTTGTAAACTTTTGTTACCTTTTAATAGCTTTTGTTACTATAAATAATTCAAGTTTGATAATGATAGCTTTATGTTTCTTTTATAATTATTGAAAACTATTGATTGGTTGAATAGTTTTTTACATGTTTATACACTACTTTTATAGTTTATGTATTATGGTTTATGTTAACTCGTAATTGTTAAAATCGAAAAAATTGATAAAGTTAACTTGAAACAAAAATCAAATAAAATAATGCTCATAATAATCTATACTGACTATACCACAAGTCAACAACTATTTTGGTCCTCAAAATGGAGCTATCATCTGAACGAAAATCAAAAGTATGTCTCAAATATAAATACTGTATATATATGCATACAAATACACCAAAGTCACCCGACTACACCCGTTGATAGAGAACACCTATTTTCGATCACTTGTAGGTAAAAGGAACCAAATTTGTCCTAATGCTCGCTTCTCGTAATAAGAATAGGAGTAATGCACACAGAGGGTCCAATGTTATCCTCATCTCATTATCGGAGTGTCCATTTGGATTGGAATCATATACGATAATGTGTCAACGTGAAAAATGAACGGTACAGGCCACCCAATGCTCCTATTGAACAATCTATGGAACATACAAAACATCACATGTAACCCATGGTCTGAACTGGCCACAACTATGAACGAAACCCTGGACATTAATATCTAGATGAAATAAGCCGTATGACAACTGATCGACCTTGTATCTTATCCACGTGGTCTGAAGCAACATCTACAACATATAAGGTATTACTCGATGTGACAACGATATTTTATTAACGTGATAAAAAGTCGGATCATATGACAAACAAACTTACACAAAATATAGTCAGGATAGCTGTCCAATGCTAAGAAATCGTGCTCCAAAACGTTAATTGATGGTGACCCAACGTATCAATGTACACATCGATATGCTGTCAGAAAAAAAACAGAAAAATATATAGATATAGCAAAATCAACCACAAAAAGATGAAAATAGTCCAACAAGTTATATACTATGTCCTCTAACCATAACCCTGTTATATATATAGCTGACAGCTACTAGGGAGTAAGTCTTATGGTACTGCCATCAATAGAGTTTTTCTCATTGGTCATCCATAAGTTGAATTGTTCGAATAAGTTGTTTGGAAGAAGGCACTTGACTATATGGTTTATACTATAGTTCGTCCGACTCGTGGCTTGTCCTTTTTCATAGGATTAGTGTATGGTGTTCTGGAATATGCTCTCGATTTGTATACGCGATCGAAACTGCTGACAACCATCCCCTGGGCTCTAGTATCGTCATCACTCATGTCTTGAACTGTATCGAACCCTTCGACTATTATATCTTTAGCGCCAATATCCTTCATAATAGGCACATCAGGTTCCTGAAATTAATACAAACCATATCAAGTAGATCAAGTCACTCTAAAAAAAAATGGCAGAGTTTCATCGAGAACAGTGTGCAACTAACAAAGTGACTGTAAAACTAAATAAAACACTCCAAAATCAATCCTTGAACAACACAACTGCATCGCCTTTTTGTTTCCAACTAACTGAACTCCATATACTCAATTCACAAATATAACAACTTATAAAATGAGCGAACCTGAGCATGTGGGGTACTATATGAATGCATCCACTGTCATATGTCATGGGCCAAACAATCAAAAGCATCCTTTAATCTTGATGTACGCTCATCCTGTCGTCGTGTAAAAGAATCAAAATCTTCTCTCAAACCATCCAAATCCACTCTCAAACTACCAATTGCCTATATGACATCACTATGATACTTGGGATATGCTATGCCACTGGAAACCTGCGATATAAATGGATCAGTACCTTGATGGAAAAGACCGTATTCCATACTACTTGGCCTCAAGGGTGACTTATCCGTGGACATATGCAGTGGTGGTCCATACTCCATACTGTTCGATACATGAGATGACTGTGATAATAAACGTCGGGCGAAGACAACATAATCCATACCAGAGAACATCTACAGTGAATAGGGTGAGTGACTCGTAGGGGTTCGAACTGGAATATCATGGACCACATATTGCACGTACGTGGTTCGCTAGGCTACTTTCTCTCTAGCAACTTCATCATATGCCATCATATGTGGAAGATTGACGTCGGCCTCCACTCTGAAGAAAATAAAAAGTTTAATTAGTAATGTATATGTGTATGAAAATATGAAACTAAAATCAATATTAAAAACCTGACACAGTTCTTTTGCGGTCTATTATGGCTCGTGCCATCCAACTGGGGTAATGGATGACTATACTCGACGAAAGATTCACCGATCATATTCAAGTAGCATATATAATATGATTGGGAACACTTATTGGAACCTTCTTCTATATACTGCCTTACAATAGGTGCCTATAACTCAAAATATAATTAACTCGTGTTTTGTTCAGGAAATCGGTATAGCAATTGGGAGATAAAAGACTTACTGCATTCGCGCCGAAGATATACTAATGAATATCCTTCGATCGAGTATTTGCATGCAACGAATGCCATTGGAGCATACAAGAAACATGATCATTTAATTTTTTGACAAATTCATAGTTCGATGTATCGATAACCTCGTAAATCCAAACCTTTAAATATATCGCACAATGATTTACTTGTAAAAATTATAACAATAAATGATAGGAATTCCCACAAAACACTTTGTGCATTGTTTATGTATAATTAAATGAATTTTACCTAAAACGCAATGAAAAATTCCTTTAGATTGTACTTCACTTCAACTCTGTGCATCGGTTCTTTTCTTCTCTTTGTGTTTTTCATTATCTCTATAGTATGGGCCTTTTTATTGCTTATAACATAAGTCGTCAACACTTTTTGTAACGATCACACCGTTTGTGCCAAGCATATGAAACCCTAGGGATCTCGATTGAGCTCATCAAGATCATCGAGAAGCCTTAAAAGTGAGGGGCTCGATATATATCTGTATCCTTTACCACAGATAACACATTCAAGTAAAACATATAATGACAATTTTATCGCATTCCAATCATTTATCTTACTCAAGTTAATACTGTAATAAAATTCTTTAATCATCTTCAGAGTAATCGTTTCTACCCTGTTGAAATACAATTCTCGAAGCCGATCACTTCTTAATTTGATATCTAAAATTATGTCAAATTTCTATCCGGTTATCAAATTAAACTCTTTGCGACTAAATCTCGTAACACTACCTCCAATAAGTAACCACATCTCATCCTGAATATCATCCATAGTATGAATATCATGTTGCAGCATATGATGTATCAAGCAATTCGAAAAAGACAGATCTGGTGATATGTCCAAAAAATGACCCAAGTATATCTATCTAAAAATAATCTGTTGCTCCATAGATAATTTCTTCCGAATCAATCTTATGTCTCATAAATGTGACTGTGATATCACATCACCCTCAACGTGACCGTCCTCAACCCTCTTTAATATAAATATCTTCACCTATTAAAAAGAATTTTTCACACCTGTCAACAAGTTAATTAATTAATAATCTAAATCACTAAAAATATGATATTTCATAATTGACAATACATTTATACATTTTTATAAATAAATAATAGTTTAAAGATGAATGTAAATACTATAATAATAATAAAATATTCTATACTAATTGTTGAATCAATATATAAATTATTAATAATTTATAATAATAATAAACATTCCTGAGAGCACGCAATTTGGTACGCTCGAGAAAAATTTTCTCCTGAGTGTACGCAAAATGTGCCTACTTGGGAGTATGCTTTGCACCCCCCGACCCAAAAGCCTAGATTTTATCTAAAAATTCTCTCAAAACTTAGTTTCTTATATTTTCTTCAATGATTTTCTTCTCTAATACAAAATTTCACTCCAATGCATCGTTTTTAACATAATTTTATGACTTTTTTTTTCAATCAAATTCCATCTCGATTATCATTTTTTAAATTAAAAAAAAAAAACTATTATCTCTCCACTCAATAACAATTTATAGAAGATTATAAAAAAAAAAAATTATCTCAAAAAATATTATCAAAGACTTTGAAGATATCGAAAAATTTTTCAACATTAGGAGCTCCAAGAACTATGTCGGTGAAGTTTAGAGAGATGGATGAAATGTGAAATTGTTAAATTAGAGTTAGATGTGATAAAGTGAAACGGAGGATAGTTTGAAAAATTAAAAACTTTTTAAAGAATATTTTTATTTTAAAACAATTATCATTTTCGGTTAAATTCCTTTTTCAAATAGTTAGCAGTTTTAAGCTTGAATAAAGAACATGACTGCTGTTTAGTTTATCCAATGTAAACCCATCAAAATATAAAGCAACGTTCAACTTCAATAGAAAACTACAAAGGCAGAGAATGAGAGAATGCACACTGCATTTGCATCACATAACGCACAAGTCTTACATCATCACATAAAAATAAAAATAAAAATAAAAATCTGGCAATCAGATTGATTATCTACAGCAGTTGAGTTTAGAGCTTCGTGATACAGTAACCAACAAAATATAGATCTTAAGTGAAGACTCTCAACGGAATTCAACTTTACATGTCTTAGAGGCTCTTGGAAACATTAATAATTTCTGGCAAAGGTTTTCTTTTGAAGCAGTTTTGGAAGATATAATGATCATCGTATCCAAAACTTCACAATTTTTCAACAAGTACTCAACAAACACAAGTTCATGCTTCTGACCATCAAATCGCCTAATTTTAATTTTCTTGACATGTTGAAGCAAACAAAGGGGCACAGACTGCCATTCTATCAGTCCATATTCTTCACATTCTTCGGTAAAATAGACTCTACATTCCTAATAACAGAGAAAACAAATATCAGAAACACAACATTGTAAGTATCATTTTCTAAAGTTCATCAATTTCTCACCTTCTCAAAGACTAAAGTTTCTAAGTTAGGGGAACTGTTGAGGATGACAGGAAGTATTTGCCATTCAAATTCTCCAACCTCCACTTCCAAAATGTGTCAAAATGGGAAACATTGGAAGGATATTCTCGCAAGCATCGAGAAAATCGTGAAGAGCCTTTCATGGAGAAGAAGAAAACAATTTAGAAAACTATAAATTACAAATACACCTTGCAATAAATGAATTTCCTTGAGAAGTATAAATTATGAAGACATCCTCAAAACATCACAGAACGGGTTGAAAGAGAACTTACAGATATGATGCCAGACCTTAAGGACAGAAACTCAACTTTAGTGATACCTTTGAGAAGCTGTAACACACGATCAACCACAACTTGTTGGTCGATCGTAGAGACAACACAAATGTGCACTTTTGTTAAAGGATGTAGTTCATGCACCATATAGTATACAAAGACAATCATTGATATTGAGTTGTTCAAGATTTGGAGCCCTAATTACAACCTTGTGCTCATTATCCTCTGGTAATCCATTTGGTACTATATATATTCCTAGCCGTTTCAGTGTAGAAGATGAAATATTGAAGTTAATCGCCACATCCTCCTCGTCCAAACTTACCTCTATTGACAAGTCTTCAAGCACAGGGCAAGGGCAAATAGAAAAGAGCCTCTCAGTCAAGTTGTTGTCACGATAATATATTATAACACAAAGAACCTTCAAACTTGGAAAACATATTCCAGAGGGAGGAATCTTAATTGTAAAATGTGAGTGAAGTTTGAGAACTTCTAGTGTTTTACAAGTATAGATGCTCTCAGGCAACTCAACACGGTTATTATGCATAAATTGATCCTCAAGATTAAGTTCAATCTCACGGACGTTACGCATAATAGCAGAAGAAACCCAAAATTCCAAGCAAGCTGGATATCTAATCATGGAACAATCAAGAGAAAACTTTTTAATGTTTACCTGGTGAGAAAGAGCAAGCACCCTATTCACAAAATTCTCAAACCTTGTGAAAGCATCATTAACAGACCTAGTGGTGTTTTTACACTCTAAGCATAAGCTGTTCTCAAAGCAAAGATTGGGAAGTGAAGTCCAAACAAGCTTCCATCTTTTAGATAGAATGGAAGTTGCCACGGCATATTTTGTTGGCAAAAATGAAAGAATGTGACAGAGAATTGTATCAGGTAAACAACTAATTCTGTCTTCTTTATCTTGATTCCTCGCTTTAAGTCTATTGTATTTTCCTTCCATTCTTCAGTTTTTAATGATGAAAGTTAACCAACCTGACAGATATAAACGTAGTGTTACAACTAAAGATAAAGCATTTTATTAGATTTTCAAAAAGATAGGTTTTTCATCAAATTCTTTTTCAGTTGTACAATGGAGGAAAGACAGACAATTTGGAATTTTCACACACCATCTTCTTTTATTTTCTCACAGACAATTTGGAATTTTCACCCACCATCTTCTTTTATTTTCTCTTGATTTTTCAGCAATCAAGCACAAGAATGTAGTAAATTACAAGATGATGAGCACTCAGACAATCATAAAATCAAACAGATGGTAGGTATCCAAATGACCACATTCCGTATTATATAAACCATTTCAAAACCCCATAAATACATTGTAAATCTTCACTTATTTTCCGTTATGACATACATACAGTTCTAATCAATCATTAGAATAAAAAATAAAACAAAATAATGGAACCGAACCAGAGCAAATGATAATTTAACATATATTAAAATCAGGGATGCACTATGATGGTAAAATTAAATTCTGTTTGTTGGCCATGAAAATTCAATGGAAAATCTAGAATAGAAAAAAGACAATGTGGGATCCTGTAGATTATACTTTCCAACCCTAGCTAGCTAATAAGAAATCCAAATACCCAAATCAAAACACCCAAATAAAATTCCTTCCTCACGCTTCTGCTGCTGCCTTCTTCACTAGGATTTTCGTTACTGAAAAATTTATTTACAATAAATACAGACAACAGAATGTTACGACTAATATCTCAAAGTTTTGATTTTTCACAACCAAAATCCATAAATTCATTCCTCGCAATGCCAAATAGGAAAAGAAAAATCTGACCTTTGTTTTTTTCTTCGCAATGCTAAATAAGAAAAGAAAAATTTTGTTTAGGTGTATAAAGCTAAGGTTTCGTTCGTGACTGTCTGCAAAACGGTCCAAAATGCCGCGTCGGAAGGATCGATAAAGAGCTACGAAGAATCGAGAAATTGGGACAGTGTTGGCAAATTTTTAGGCTCCAATGCATTGTCTTAGGTCCAGTGGAAACTGAGGAAAAGGCAATATATATAGTACTAACCCAGGGCCGGGTTTTGTCCGGTCCCCACTTTATTAAAGCCCGGTACCGATTATTTTCGGGCCGAAATATCTCTGCTGCCTGTTAAAGTTTATAAATTTGCAAATACAACGAATCAGCATACGACGCTTTGCAGTCGCATTTTGTAGATTCCGATGACCGGGGAGTTTGCTCAGCTCCGCTCCCAATATCAAAGGTGGTGAATCCAAGGAGTACAATCCTTATTTTGGCTGGAGCTCTACTTCTGGCTACCACAGGTAAATGGAATGTCATGTAACTGATGTAAGTTCTAATTAAACCAATCATTTTGGTCCCTCAATTAATAAAATCTTATTCTCAATATGTTTAACCAATTAGATTGCTTTATGAAAATTTTTGATTATTTGATTAGAGCTAAGAATGGGATGCACAAGACTAACGAGCCATAGATATAGATCTAAATAACCAGCATAAATGTTTCTTCCAAAAAACTGTTACATAAAATGAAAACTAGATATTGAAGTTGTATTTTAATATATCAAAATGGGTTTAGTTGTATAGGTTGCAAATGATTTTTTGAAAACAGGATAAGCACTCTATTGAATACCATCGACAATGCCGGTTCTGGGTATCTGGCAGCACGGGAAAATGCTTGACAGTTTCTTCAAGGAAGAAAAACAAGAAAATTGTGGGTGTAGCTGACTGCAAGTGTGATGGCTCCTTCCGATTTCATAATCACCAAGCGTTCTGTTGCTGTGGTGTTCACAATGATTGATTTCCTGAAAACTCTGAATCAAGAATAAGGAATATAACTGTCTTCAAATCTTATTGAGGATTATTGTCAGTTCATGAATATATTATATATAATGTACTTAAACATTCATACGTGGAAATAAATGATAAACCCTGTTGGAATAACATAATTTTTCTCGAGTGCAACATCTTCGTATATAAATTTTGGGTTTGTGGTATTTCTCACCTTTGAAAGCAAAGCTGAAAAATTTGAGATAACACTAGTTTTTTTATGCAGTCCACTTGCTTTCCTGTTAGTTTACATTCTGAAGCAACTGTGACTTCAATGCTATAGTATCTCAATACTAAAAGTCTAATTTCTTATGGATGTTGGTGGAATTAGTTGTCTTGTTATTAGAAGTTGGCCGAATATAAAGCATAAAAACTTATAGCATGGTAAGAAATTCATTCATACATTAGGATATAACAAGCATGAAAATTTTGTTAGAAAATTCTTAATTATCAAGGTTGTACGTATACAATTATAGATCACAATTATTTAAAACACAGTCACCGGAGACACAAGTCTGTCGGAGACTTTTACATTGGATATGGTAGTACCAACGGTGGTCGCGGTGTTAGTGGTTCTCCTCCTCCGGTGATCAATTTTGCAAGCTCAATGGGCTTAATGGAATCTTCTTCTAAATTATAATATATTTATTTTTGATCGTCCCAAGCATAAACCCACCTCTTTTTTTGTTTTTTTTTTAATTATTTCTGTTGTATAAAGTTGTTAACCAAATTTTCAACATTAATCCTTTGAAAAAAATCCTCCTCCAACTAGTTTATCATTCAAGCATGTTTTGAAGATTGAAAATTAAAGTCTTGATTGTTCTATAAATTCTAGTTAATGAATATTAAATTTAAGTTATTTTAGCAATATAGAATACTAGAAATACACATTAACGTAATAATTATATTATTATTCACATAAAATATAAAACAATTAAAATAAAAATAACTATATTCGATTAATTATTATACAAATTTGTCTAAAGAGTGCCAACGAGAAGAGAGTTTATATCAGTAGCATTGCTTTATTTTTTTTATTTTTTTTGGGTTTTAACTGCAAGTAACTATTGGTTTGCAAAACTTGGAGACGAATTAATAAAGAAAACGACATCCCTAATACTGTTGATGAAGTAAAATGGTTAACTTGACATTGCCTCTCTGATAGAGATGGTAAATATTTGAGATTCTTCAACTTCTGTTAAGGAAGATTTTAAAACAGAAATCGTTATGTTATTGATGAGAAAGATCTCATTTCTAAATATCTGGTGTGTCATAGATAATTAATTGATCGTTGTAAGACAATTGGATATTCTATTCTTACAAGTGTTTCGCCTGTTCATATATTGCTAAAATAAATGTTAATGCATAAACTATAACATACCGACTGACATAACACTATTGATTGCACCATATTTATTCTTATTAATTGAGATAACAATAATTCCCTATTATTTTTCAAATAGATAGCACTTTTAAGCTTGAATAAAGAACATGACTACTAGTTGTTAGTTGTTTTGTTGATCCTATGTAAACCCATCTAAATGTAAATCAACTTTCAACTTCAATAGAGAAAATCTGGCAATCAGATTGATCTACAACAGTTGAGTTCTAACATAGAGAATATGCATTTTTAGAGCTTCATGATACAATAACCACCAAATATAGATCTTAAGTGAAAACTCTCAACAGAATTCAACTTTACATGTCCTAGAACCTCTAGGAAACATTAATAATTTCTGGCAAAGGTTTTCTTCTGAATCAGTTTCGTAAGATATAATGATCATCTTATCCAAAACTTCACTATTTTTCAACAAGTACTCAACAAACATAAGTTCATGCGTCGGACCCTCGAATCCCCTAATTTCAATTTTCTTGACATGTTGAAGCAAACAAAGTGGCACGGACTGCCATTCTATCAGTCCAAATTCTTCATATTCTTTGAATAAATAGGAGGATCTGTATCCCTAATAATAGAGAAAACAAATATCAGAAACACAACATCGTAAGTATCATTTTCTAAAGTTCATCAATTTCTCACCTTCGCAAAGACAAAAGTTTGTAAGTTAGGTGAACTGTTGAGGATGACGGGAAGTATTTGCCATTCAAATTCTCCAACCACCAATTCCAAATGTGTCAAATTGGGAAACATAGGAAGGATATTATTGTAAGCATCGAGATAATCGTGAAGAGCCTTTCATGGAGAAAAAGACAACAATTTAGAAAACTATAAATTACAAATAAAACTTGCAATAAATGAATTTCCTTGAGAAGCATAAATTACGAAGACAACCTCAAAACATCATAGAATCCCTTGAAAGAGAACTTACAGATACGGTGCCAGACCCTAAGGACAGAAACTCAACTTTAGTAATACCGTTGAGAAGCTGTAACACGCGATCAACCACAATTTGTCCCTCAAAATCAGAGGCAACAACATCAATAACCACTTTAGTTAAAGGATGTAGGTCATGCACCATATAGTTTACAAAGACAAAATCTTGGATATTGAGATTTTCAAGATTTGGAGCCCTAATTACAACCTTGTGCTCGCTATCCTCTGGTAATCCGTTTTGTACTATATATATTTGTAGCCACTTCAAAGTAGAAGATAAAATATTGAAGTTAATCGCCACATCCTCCTTGTCCAAACTTACCTCTATTGACAAGTGTTCAAGCACAGGGCAAATAGAAAAGAGCCTCTCAGTCAAGGTGTCGTCAGGATAATATATTATAACATCAAGAATCTTCAAGTTTGGAAAACATATTCCAGAGGGAGGAATCTTAATAGTAAAATGTGAGTGAAGTTTGAGAACTTCGAGTGTTTTGCAAGTATAGATGCTCTCAGGCAACTCAACACGGTTTTCATGTATAGTTTGATGCCCAAGTTCAAGTTCAATCTCACGAACGTTACGCATAATAGCAGAAGAAACCCAAAATTCCAAACAAGCTGGATATCTAATCATGGAACAATCAAGAGAAAACTTTTTAATGTTTACCCGGTGAGAAAGAACAAGCACCCTGTTCACAAAATTCTCAAACCTTGTGAAAGCATCATTAACAGACTTAGTGGTATTTTCACACTCTAAGCATAATCTACTGTCAAAGCAAAGATTGGGAAGTGAAGTCCAAACAAGCTTCCATCTTTTAGATAGAATGGACGTTGCCACAGCATATTTTGTTGGCAAAAATGAAAGAATGTGACAGAGAATTGTATCAGGTACACAACTGATTCTGTCTTCTTTATCTTGATTCGTCACTTTAAGTCTATTGGATTTTCCATCCATTCTTCAGTTTTCAATGATGAAACTTCTAACCAACCTGACAGATATAAGCACAATGTTACAACTAAAGATAAACCATTTTATTAGGTTTTCAAAAAGATAGGTTTTTCATCAAATTCTTTCGGTTGTACAATGGAGGAAAGACGGACAAATTGGAATTTTCATGTCTGAGTCACCCATGACAGCCAATAAATATCTCTTCTTTTATTTTCTCTTGATTTTTCAGCAATCAAGCACAAGAATGTAATAAATTACAAGATGAGAAGCACTCAAACAATCATAAAATCAAACAGATGGTGGTATTCAAATGACCATATTCTGTATTATATAAACCATTTCAAAACCCCATAAATCCCTTGTAAATCTTCACTTATTTTGCATTATTACATACAATTCTAAACAATCTTTAGAATAAAAAATAAAATAAAATAATGGAGCCGAACCAGAGCAAGTGATAATTTAATATGAATTAAATTCAGGGATACACTATGATTGTCAAATTAAATTATGTTTGTTGGCCA
The DNA here is from genome assembly GCA_035590515.1 of Trichilia minutiflora. NCBI lineage: Eukaryota > Viridiplantae > Streptophyta > Magnoliopsida > Sapindales > Meliaceae > Trichilia > Trichilia minutiflora. The sequence continues at coordinate 606,433 of JAVXUL010000004.1, read as the reverse complement.
TGAAAATTCAATGGAAAATGTAGAATAGAAATAATACCATGTGGGATCCTGTAGATTATACTTTCCAACCCAAGATAGCCGATAACAAATCTAAATACCCAAATCAAATTCCTCCCTCACGTTTCAGTTGCTGCCTTCTTCACTAGGATTTTCATTACTGAAAAAGTTATTCCAATAAATACAGACAACAGAAAATTACGATTAAAATCACAAAGTTTTGATTTTTCACAAGTAAAATCCATTAATTCCTTCCTCTTAATGCTAAATAAGAAAAGAAAAATCTTACCTTTGTTTTTTTCTTCGCAATGCTAAATAAGAAAAGAAAATCTTGTTTAGGTAAATAAAGCTAAGGTTTCGTTCGTGACTGTGTGCAAAACGGTCGAAACTGTCGAGTCCGAACGATCGAGAAAGAGCGACGAAAAATCAAGAAATTGGTACTCTGTTGAGAAAATTTTAGGGCTCCAATTCTTTATCTCCAGTCTAATGTTTCCAGGGCCGGGTTTTGTCCGGTCCACAGTTTATCTAGGCCCAGTACAGATTGTTTTGGGGCCGAAATGTCTCTGCTGTTAAAGTTTATCAATTTGCAAGTGCAACGAATCAGCATACGACGCCTTGCAGTCGGATTTGTGGATTCCGATGACCAGGGAGTTTACTCAGTTCCCAATATCAAAGGTGGTGAATCCAAGGAGTACAATGCTTATTTTGGCTGGAAATCTACTTCTGGCTACCACAGGTAAACGGAATGTCAGGTAAGTTCTAATTAATCCAATCATTTTGGTCCGTAAATTAATAAAATCTTATTCTCAGTACATTTAACCGATCAGATTGTTTTATGAAAATTTTTGTCTATTTGATTAGAGCTAAGAGTGGGATGCACAGGATAAATCAGCCTTTAAGAGTGATAATTTGGATCACGACATAATTATTTGACACAAATTCGATATAATTAAACGGATTCGGATTTAAAAATTTTGACACGAATAATAAACGGATCATATTCTTGTTACACGATTAGTAATCGTGTCGGATTCGAATTTGACATTTTGAATTCGTTTATTCGTTTAAAATACGATTAAGACACGATTAGTTAAAAGAATAATCGTGTTTAAATAAATAATTATATTTAAATGAATAATTATTTAATATAGTAATTTTATTTATTTATATTTGATACTTATTTTATATTAAATAAATAATTTGTTAAATATGTTAAATTTTATATTGATTAATTAAATTGATTGAATAGATTGGATCGAGTTAATGATCTAATCATATTGTATTATATTACTTGTTGAAAAAATAAATGGTATGATTAATAAATAGATGACACAATTAAATTGTTGGGGGATTTTACCGGGGCCCAGCCCAGCGGCCCATGCCCGCCTCCACACTTCTGTCCAAGCCCACTACATGCACACATCCAGCAAGTTCCATTATGCGGTGTCGTTATGAGAGAATTGTCAGGCCAACAGTAAGATAGTCTGCTCGTCTCGGGTGCTATAGCCGAGACGAATAGTCGGGAGCTCTCATTCGAAGACATTTGCGGACAACTTACGCTCGGGTCAGAGTCTTCAACAACATGTATCCTTAGGGTCGGGGGCTTGGGGATGATGTGGCGAGGAACAGCGTCACAATTCCCCACGCCCTCTAACCTTGTGACAGGTCACCCTGAGCACGTCAGCCATGCAACAACACGTGTCCTTGGGACCGCCATTTGGCCATTATAGCCTGCCAATTCACCATCTCCTCTATATTATCACTATCCCTTTCCACCTAAGAACTACGTGTGATTTGATCCCCCCACCCGCAAGAGAATCAAGAGAGAGAAGCAACGACGATCCAGTAAAGAGAGATGAAGGAACCGGAAGAGAAGAAAGGAGAAAAGAGCGAAGAAAGGGGGGTACGTAGGCAGCTTGGGTCTCTTCCCAAGTCCAGTCACAAACACAACCAAAACTGACCATCGCCTCAGGTTCGAAGACGGGAAGAAGAAGAAAATCTGCTGGTGTAGGAAAAGTCTCCGTGACATTTTCTTGCATCAACAGTTGGCGCCGTCTGTGGAAAAACAAACAAAAAGCCATCGAAGCGTCATTTTCGGTGGAAATATCGAACATTAGGAGTTATACAATTAGAAGACACATGACTGAGCGTGGGAGTATGGAAGAAGTCCCCGTAGGAGCAGCTTCTATCGTGGACAGGGCGGAAAGCGCTTTGCATGTAGTCTTAGAGCATGAAAGCCCTCGATCGAACGCCGTTGAGATGCATGCATGCGAACAAAACCATGCAAGGGGAACAAATGAGATGTCTCGACTGCTACAGATGTTCCAAGACAGTGAGCTGCGACATGCAGAGGAGGATAGACAAATTCAGACGTTGACTAGAGAGATATCAGAGATGAGAAGGATGATACAGATCGACACATGGGAGACGAGAAGGGCTGGCGAGACGGTGAAAGGCAGCTTCCCTCGATCAGAGCCTTTGATGAGGGATGGAGAAGGAGTCAGGAGCCTGTCTAACGCCTGGAGGTATACGGCCGCAGAGAAAGGAAAGGATAAGGTCATTAGGGACCCTAGTTTGAAGGGGATAAGCGTAAAAGATACATGCATGCCTCTCATTATCCAGGGAAGGTGTCACTCTGAGTCTACAAGTGTATCCCGAAGTCTAGATGCGGTCCAGGAAATACCTGACGATACTAACCCGCCTCCAAACGACATGGGTACGCCCTTAGAACAGGGACGGAGGTGGGAACGAGAGGCGCCGATGTCATACCCCAACCCGTGGGGCCCACCTATGACAGACGCCACAGACCTCCAGGGTGCACTCAATCACACAGAATACCCCCTGTAGGCCTGTA
>JAVXUL010000004.1:578695-594632 GCA_035590515.1 Trichilia minutiflora | reverse complement strand
TTTTAGAAGCATTAAGCATCAAACAACATGAATAAACATCATTCAATTCATTAAATATCATATATGGCAATTAAAACAAGTTCAACAAGAGATTACATCAATCCTCTAGATTAAAAATCTAACCTAACATGAGTTTAAATAAATCAAAAACAATTATAATAATACTCATGTTTTCAACAATTAAACTAAGAGAATATAAGAGAGAGAAAGAAAAACTCTCAATTTTCAATCTTCAATCTTGAATCTTCTTGCTTTCTTGTTGAATCCAAAGTTGTTTGGAGTGTTTTATAGCCTCTAAGATGTGTCAAAAATCTCTCTTCTCCCCTTTCCAGTCGTGCCCTAGGTGTTTCTTTTATGAAGGCAAGAGTCTCGAACGCATTAGGATACCAAAAACACATAAAAAACGAATTTGGGAAATTACGGGCACTGTAGCTGGCGCTGCAACCCCAGAACTGGCGCTGCATCTGGAAATTTGAGGTCACTTGGCGCTGCAGCGCCAGATCAGCCCCAAGTTGCTGCCTGGTGGATGCAATTCTGGCCTCTGATTCTGCCTGACCGCCATCTTCCCGTCTAGTTTTCACATGCTTACCGTCTTCAAATAACTCATATTTCTTCATAAAAGTTGTATATCTATGAGTCTTCTTTCCAATGCAACTTGAATCATCAAAACCTGAGTGGTCTATTTCAACTTATGGATTTTATACAAAAACTGCGCAAAACGCAACCAAAACGCACATTTTCTCAACTTTGGGAAATTCGGCCCCAAAATACAAAAACAAGTAAAAACTCATCAACACACCATAAAATAACTCAAATATAAGCAAAATATAAGCCAAGAATTGTTAAGAAAATTTAACTAATCAGGTACATTGAAAGTTGTTTCATCTTATGTCATGGACAAGCTACTCTTTTATGATTTGTCACACACTGAAACTGAATGCCTAAATGGATTGTTTATAACCTTTATATGTGTAAATTTTCTCCAGGGTGAAGGGGCAGATATATTTAAGGAAACCAAACAATTCACATACAAGGACGGTTACAGGTTTTTCTTCATGGACATGGTAGTATTATTATTATTGTTTTCATCCAGTTCGATCCAGCTTATATATTGTATTTATAATTAAATTTACTTCAGTTTGCATCTAATCTTGCTCAGCAAAAGCATTATGCATTATTACATTTTCTGGTGTCATTGTGTATGATGACAAGAGCTATCAACTTCAAGAAAGTGGAAATCAGTATCGCCGTAAAGGAAGGAGTAACTATCTTTTATCTTTTGATTTCAAGGAGGAATGGTAGTCAGTATCTTGTTGTTTGTTTTTTGCCTTTTTGGTTCACTGATTCACAATGCTATACTTTTCGCAGAACACATTTGAAGAATTTCGTCTTAATGAGACAGATGTTGGAGACAAGAAAAAGCCGTTGAAAGATGGAATGGACCGCAATTTGCTATTCTGGAAAGGAAAAGTAATTTCCTATTGAGTGTAAGTACTTTAGAAGCCAATTTTTTTTTTGTTTCTGGATGGCTATAATATTCTTTCATAGAGCCTTTTTCAATGGCTTAGAATTGGAAATTCCATCCTTGTATAGCTACACGTGCTTACATTTGTAAGGACGGTGCCATCAGTGACTAAATGACTTGTATTACCATTTGTCATTGTCTGTTATTATCAGTCTGCTGATGAACATGCTTGCAGGTTATTGATTTTGAACTTCCGATTACAGTTCAGCTGATTGTAGTTGATGCTGATCCTGGCCGTAAAGGCGACACTGCTTCAGGTAATGCCATTTGGTTGCAATATATTTTTTGTTTGTTTGATGATGTTACCAAGTGGTTACGGCCTTACAGGTTCTCTTTGCTGCGAATTTTGTTTAATGTCTTGGAAAATGCTGCACGAGCAACGAAATTCTTGGGCAGATGGGTCAAAACGAGCTACTCTGGACACTGGTGCTGTCGTGAATGTTCCGTTATTTGTTAATATTGGTGACGAAATATTGGTGGACACAAGAACTGGACAATACATGACCCGTGCATAGGTATAGCTTTCGAAGATTTCTTTCGTCAACAAAATTTTTGTCCTACTATTTTTCAATATCAGCCTGTTGTATCCTCATTGACGAAAGAATATGTAAATCAGCCGCAGATGGTTAAGGGTCTTAAAACCTTAGTTTCAAATCATCCCAAATATTCAAATCTGTGTGTGAACTACTACTTACGAGTGCAAAAAAGCTTCTATAATATAATAACTTGATTTTTCAGTTTCCAATCAGATACACATTTGTTGAACAAGTTTTCCCCAAGGCTATATCTTGTGGTTTCCTATGAGGAACTACACCTTGCTTCAAAGCAATTCCATATACAATGCCAGCATCATCAAACATTTCCAGTCGATTTAATGTCCTAATCAGGACATCATACGATGTTCTGCTCGGGATTTTGCCATGTTTATACATGAGAAACAGGAGCAAAGTTGCCTTGTCAACCTTTCCTTCGCGACAAAGTGCTTGAATCACATTGTTAAAGGTTATCGTGCGAGGGATATGACCCATTTCGACTCTATGGTGCAAATGGAGCAAAGCCTCATCAGTTTTCTTCCCCATACTAAGAGTTCGGATCACAATCCCATACGTACCCGGGTCCGCAACAAAAACTTTGTTTGTCATTTTCTCAAACAATTGATACGCATCTTCGGCCAAGTCCTTTTCCTCCCAAGATTTTATGCATAAACCTCGTAGAAGACGATTCATCATCCTCTCATCAACCTCAAAACCGAGCCTCACCATTTCATTAAAAGTTCTTAGTGCTGGCCTTATCTTTCCCCATTTCAACAACCCATTTAACAATGTGCTATAGTTGATATTATCAGGCTTGCAGTTGCTCTTTTTCATTAGCTTCAACACATCAATACCTTTCATTGGCATCCCTTCCTTACAATACCCATTAAAAAGTGTGTTAAAAGTGACCGCATTTGGTGTCAATCCACTCTCCATAGCTTCATTAAACAATTCCATTGCTTCATTTGACCTACCCACTTTGCAAAATCCATCCATAACAGCATTATATGAATAAATATCAGGTTTCATGAAATCTTTCTTAATGTTCATCAACATTTCATATGCTTCCTCGACTCTTCCCACATAACACAAACCCTTTAACAAACAGTTATATGTCTGAATACTAGGTTTCCCCACAATTCTACACATAAACTCAAAAACCTCAAAAGCTTCCTGCAACATACCACTTTTACACAAAGAATTTATAACAATAGTACATGTTGTAACATTTGGGTAAAACCCATTTTCAAACATGATATCTATAATCTTTCTGGCCTCAACCAGATCATTTTTCTTGCAATAACATCTGATTATAATAGAAAATGTCCAAGAATTTGGTGCTAACCCATAAGATGATATCTCAGAGTACAATTTCAAGGCAGTGTCTTGGTCATTTCCCGTAACTAATGCCATGAGCAAATCGTTGAACTCAGATATGCTCCAATTTCTATCATCTTTCTTAACATTATTGAACGTATCAGCTCTCCCTTTCACGGGTAATGCTTTTATTGTATCCAAGAACTTTTGCGCATTGAGTGTTTGCAATGGTGTCTCTGCTGCAGATAATGACACTCTTGGAAACACAATCAGCTTGTTGAAGGGTTGGATTTTTTCATGGTTTCTTCTGTAGTTGTTGGTGAAGATGAAAGAATTACTTAACAATGGAGATTGCAGACGTTGAGATGCTGGAGGATACAGAGAGAACGTCATCGCAATGATTTCATTCATCTTCTCTATTACTAATCCTCTTAATTCTTTATACATGAGTAACATGAACATCATGCTTCAATAAGATAGACGACAAATCGTTTCCTAAATAATACAAGTCGGTGACTATTTGTATTACAAGTATAAGAAGTTAAAAGACATGTCGTTTATTAAAATCATAGTACAGACTTGTGCTAATGGAAATACCTTAAGAAAACGAAAATCAAGAACTCATAAAATATATATATATATATATATATATATATTGAATGATTCAAAAGCGTAGAGATCTACTGAAATTCTTCCAATACGTTTGATTTATGGGTGATTTTTAACAAAATATAAGAGTTTAAGTTTCAAAAATTGAAGAAAATTAAAAAGAAATATTGAAAATACAAGAAAAAGAATATTTCCTGCACAAAGCAAGACATGTTGCAGCTTTTTGAATAATATATAATGGCCATAGATAATGTACACATTGAATAATCTTGCTCATCCTAGGTTTCTTTTGTAAAGGTAGATAGTTATAGTTAGTAGCTATAATAATCATGTTTAGCATGCTGTATATAAAGTGACATTACTTTTGTATTCAAGTAGTTTTTCAGAGAAATGAAAATATAGCAGCTATTATTCTTCCCCTTCTCTGTTTTTGAGTCGAGCTACATTCCTTAGCTGAAGTGTATATTGATATGTTTATCTGGGAATATTTGGTGGATGCGCTTGATCAGCTGGCCGTGTACTACAATTTCTCAATAGTATCACTAACACCAAGTTTGTATCCTTGCCTACTGGTGTTGTTTCTGTAAGTTCTCTCTCAACTCACTTTATTGTTTTGAGTCATATTCATTATTCTATTTCTTGTGGAAATTCAATTAACAGCAAGTTTTATTCTACCTTACTGGGTTTTTAAATAATTGCCTTATTCTTCATGACAGGCCCTCGACTGTTCTTTTGGAAACCCCTTTCCTGCATTTCCCTATTTGACTTGTTTGGAATTCTGAGATTGAAAAATATGGATGGCCGCTGCTTCCTATTATCCTCGGTAATTTACCACAATTAAAACATTTTGTCCTTGAGAAGGTGAGGATGTGGTGAACTTTTGAACTAAATGGTACTTAATTTATTGTCTCTGATATGTTTATTTTTTTGTAACCAGAATAATGCTAGACAGGTTACGTGGATTGGACCTCCGTGTGTGCGCCATTGTTCGCTGTTATGTGTTAATAAAATCAAATTTTGGGGATTTGAAGATCAGAAAGATGAATTGAAATTGATCAAGTGCATGTTGAAGAATGGTAAAGTTTCAAAAAAGATGATCACTTCATCTAAGGAAAACGCTTCCAAGGAAAACATTTGCCAGAAATTACTTGCATTTGAAAGAGGCTCTACAACTTGTCATGTTGAATTCCTGTGTGAGTTGATCATGACTTCCTAAACTAAATATGCTTTATTTGAAACTGTGCTGTAAAGAAGAATCTAAGTTCTTGACATGTTTTTATAAGGTGATACTAATGGATTTTGTGACACGTGAATTGTGCTTTCTTCTTGTGAAGCTTTTGTAAATGTTGCTAAATACTCATTGAAGCACTTTTGTCTGTTTGTTTTACGAGATTGTGAATCTTTGATGGTTGTTTTATACAATAAACATAGTAACTAAATTCTTGCAGCTTGACAATCAAAGTCAACGGCTAACTCCTTTTTTGTGGAACAGCTTCCAAGAACTTCTGTGGCCATTTGTTGATGTTGTACTTAGGTTTCTTGTTTTCAGTTTTGTGAAAACTATTATTTTGAAAATCTGCCATATTGATGTTAGAATGTTGTCTCTATTTGAAATTTGTGTGTTTTCGTATATGATTCTAAAACACACAAGATGGCTCTTTCAGGTGCTCAAGTGAATGAACTCGAAGATGATAATGAAGGATAACGCATATAAGTAGATTACTAAAACATGGGCGGAATAAACTCTTTTCCGCATTGTTGTTCTTTGTAACCCGGGTCTTTGATATGTTTTTCGATCTTGGAATATTAAAATCCTTGATGTTCAGGTTAGACATTCAAATTTCGACTTAGCAAAGTTGTTTAGTAGCTGTCCTGTGATTAAAAGATTTGTCAACTCTGTGGTTGCTTTGCTCCCTTGTTAATGTGCCGACCGTCAAAAAGCTAAGCATAAATTTTAAAGTATATCTAGGGAATTTTTCTGAGTGGATATTTGTGATTACAGCCCGACCTTGAATACCTCCGCATTCACGCTAATTCCTTAGCATACTTGGTTTTATATAATGATTTGCCAAAATGATCAGCCAACGTTCCATAATTTGAGCAGTTTGGAATTAAAAATTGATTGTTACATTTGCTAGACATTGTTAACAATTTTTCTCAACAACTCGCCTAATTTTGATCTTTGCAGATGTCAGTCGAAAACAATGTGTGCGTATAGCTAACTAATTGAATTACTACTGAGGTCATTTTGTTTCTGAAATGTGTGATTATTCAAGTTTCATTAGTATTTTCAAAATTTATGCATATATGATATACATTGTATAATTAGTTAAAAAGCACATCCACCCTCTAAATACATAAATATATCACAGCTTTAGAAAGAAAAAAAATACTGAAAATAAAAATCGAGTGAGTAGGAACTTCACAGAGGATCATCTGGCATTTTATCTGAGGTGGCTTCACGATTCTCTTCACCTCCACTTTCCCGCTCTCTAGTTTCAGAAGCAAATTCATTACCTGGCCCTTCGCTCTCTCCGGTAGCTTGTGGCAGTAGAGCAGGCGATGCTTGACTTGCTTGTTGTTGCTCAGACATCAAGCTTGTAAGACCATTCTGCTTCAGATAGGTCTCCAAAGGCAGGCTGGCTACTTGGAGAAGTTTCATCATGCTCACACGGCTCAACCCTGCTTGCATATCCTCACGATTGGGATGGCAATTCAAGTCTATTTCCGACTTGCTGCCTTCTGCCAATTTTCCGTGCATATTGTTGCTTTGGCTCTTGGATTCCAACTCATTCGCGGACCTGGCTTCATTCTCTGAAGGATCAAGGTGGGCTGATACATGCTTAGAACTGCTGTCTACTTCTGCCTCCTCTTTGGATCCCCAAGTAGGGTGATTTCTCTGCGCAACTTCTGCTTCACGCTCTGATTGGCGTTTCTTCTTGCGCATCATGAGAGTTTTGAAACGGCGTTTAACTGTCATACATACATTGCATGTGCATGTGGGCTTGTGCTTGCCCTTCCCACTCGGGGGTTGAATGCACACAATACATGAACAGCCAGGACGATGCCTTGGGTGTTTGGTTGTAGTCGCAACTGATACTGTGCCTGGATCACCCATATTCTCTCTTAGGATTGCGGCATTGGTCAATGCATCCAGACCAGAAGGTTCATGCTCCTGACCCTGCCTTTGACTTTCTGCTATTCTCCGTTTTTTAAAATCTATGACAGCAGTTAATTCACCTCAGCCAACATCACTACTATTATAAAATAAAACATGCAAGAACTTCTAATCGGTCACTTGTTTTGCATGCAAAAAGAAATAAATATGTGCATAAACCAGTGTAGGGACACCAGTGTACCCACAACCATCTATATGTTTAAACATTTATGACGTCTCTTCCAAATTCCAAGCTCTAAAGTGGCCTTCTATTTTGGGCACTTCATAACACACTGGTGGCTGGGCTGAAAGTTAAATGGATGAAATTAAAGAAGAATTAACCATTTTTCTTTAATTAAGAAAAAGAAACCACTTAATCCACATGCATAAAATTCAATGATTGCTCTTAGTTGATACACAACCATCATGCAGTTTTAACAGACCCACAGAAGAGACTGAAAAGCAAAACGATTCAATCTGAAATCGTTAGTTAACAGATAGATATACAGGTATAATATCAACTAAAAAATTGCTACTCTTCAGATCTATACTAGCAGGCAATACAGCATAATCTAGCTTTATAGTATATTGTTCTTAATAATTTAAAAGAGCATTTAGGGATATCATACCCTTGTGCAGTCTGAGGAGGTTTTCCAATTCCCTGGGGGCCAGTTCATCTGGCACTGAGCATGAGCATCTGGAGATAAAAAATCATAAACAAGTAGATTTAATCTCAGGAGATTTGCTTTCTCACAAAAATACCGAGCAATAAAAAAACTATTGTTTACCTGCTGCGATCCCAAGCATTGTCCACGCATGTCCATTTAGGTGGAAGAAGTACATCAATTGGCAACCTCCGCCATTTAGAGCAACTATCACATTGAGCCCATTGCTCTTGTCCCCTGAAGACCAAGCTTACCCATTCAAGATTAGATGAATATCAAATCAGGAGAGGCATGATTGCACTGAGGAAAGATGAGTTTCATTAGGAAATGGAGAAAAAAAATTACTTTCCAACAACTCTAGTGGTTCAGTAACTTTGACACTTTATTATTCTCAAGCACAATATCAAACAACGAAAGAGTGCATTAGCTCTATACTCCCTTTAAAAATTTTTCATGTAATGCCATCAATTTCAGAAACAATTTCTAGCAAATGTAGTTTCCTTTGGGTAAATAAATTCCAGGACCTATGATCTAGATGCGCTTCTTCATGAGTTTGTTATAGGGTTAAAATTATATGCCATAATGTTAAAAAAAACAAATTTAACAAGTTACTAAAATCCTCACCCTGTTGTACGGACTACAAAAATGCTCCTCTTCCCAAAAACTGGAGGATCCTGTACGACAAACATATATAGTGATAAAAGAGCATCAATATTCAAAATTCTGAAATAAAAATAAATCATAATTCATACATGTACAAGGGGCATATAGGAGAAGAGATTAAGACTTTGTTTAGTATTGTGGTAAGGTGGCTTTAAGCCATAGTTGCTATGAGATAAAAGCTCTAAATGTCAAATACTAAGGTCAAACCTCGGATCCTACTAAAAGTTGGTATTACCAAATACTTTTTAAATTTACTTTCCAAACAAAAACACAAGCACCACAATTCCAAACAAAGCCTGATAGAAAGTTAATATCAAAAGTACTTGTTTTTCATCATTTCTAGGTTTTCTATTATTACTGTATGTAATAATTTCTGCTAAATGAACTTCTCTAGATCAATTAGACATCTATATCATTTCTGAGACGTACATTCAGTTAAGGCATGCACTTTCATATCCTTTAGCAGTTATATAATTAAATAAACAAGTAAAATCAAATAAAAGGTGTGTCAAATGAGAATTTATTCATGTACTGAGGATAGCATGATATTTCTGCACAGATAAAACTATTTGGTAATATGTCATCTCTTTTCTTAATGTGGAACAAATCTCGGATTATTCTATAATCTATCAATTCCAAACTTTTGTATGTTTGCAAAGCTTTACACGGAGTTTTTAGAGACATTGAAGCGACAGTTCTCTGGAGGAAAAACCTAACACCCAAAATTTTAACATTTGGTATTAGCCATTGACTCTCAATAAGCAAATTTGAGTAAGAAAAGCTTGAGACAACTATTGTTACACCAGAAATTGGCGGCCTTTCAGCATTCTACAATAGAAAAATATCAAACTACTACCTTTAGTCTGTGAATATTATTCAACAATTAATTGCTCAAGTATACATACCGAAAGCAACAAGGTCGAAGCACCAAGAGAACAAGGGAATTTCAAAAATCATATAATGAAAGGAAAACAGCAAAGTGACTCACTTCATATTCTTCAAAAACATGGTCCTCAATAGTGACAATACTGGGCATAACAGTTGGGGGTGGGCGAAGCATATCCTGTGCCTCTTCCCAAGTAAGTTGCAGCTCCAGAGCATATAGTCTGTCAATAAGCAATCTCTTACTTTTTGAACCAATATTTCGGGATCTCTTTCGCTCTGGAGCAAGCATTGATGGGAGTAGCAAGCTTTCCCTTGTCTTGTCCTCATGCTTCTCAGATTTAAGCCAGCTAATATCACAAGGTGTGGAATTCAAATGTTTGGACAATGCATTCATATGAGGATCACTGCTCCCCTTTAATGACTGAAGAGCGCCAGAGTAACCACTTAGTATAGACAGGTTCTCGAAAACACCAGAAAAGAAACTTTCACTTGAATGACCACCATTAGGAATTGGAGATGATTGAGCATCCTGTTTATTTGATAACAATATATCAATATAATCAAATCAATTGTTTTGCCACAAAAATTGACTCTCGCTTTTACCTGAATTGCAGCAGAATTTGATGCTTTACGAAACCCCATAACAAGCTTCCCTTCAGGATCCATACGGCTAAATGTCACTGTAGCAAAAATATATATAAGAGGACAATGATGATAATAAACCACATGCAATACCAATTTACCATAGAGAATAATAAGCATAGAGAATATAGCTTCAATTTTGCAACCAGAAGTATTTAAACAATACCAGTATCTCCAGCTTGCAACTGCATGGACTGTATGCAAGGAGTAACACCCTCCAAAACGTACATCCTGCTGTTATTATTCGGCCAAAATCTGAATTGAAACACCCATTCCTTTCCCTTTATATCTTGAATCCTGAGAGGAAGGCCCTCTGGTTGAGAGATAGGAGGAAAATAAGCCTGTACAGTTGTTCATTGTTAACTCATATACAGTAAGATACATCAATTTAAAATACAATAATAATGTAAATCAGTTGCCCAAATGCAATTAAGTAAAATAAAATCTTACTTCAGCGCAGGCTTTAGGGAGAACCAAACGGCCAATTCGACCAGCATCACTTGCACTCAAAACCTTTTCAAACAGAGGAACTATGGTGGAATTTGAACTTTAAGAAAACATCGTCAAGGATGTGAACATCTGAGATAGCAGATAACTGAAAAGATAACACAACTTTGGCAGAGATACTTTTTCTCTTTTCAAATGAACCCTTAGATGCCAAAAATGGTGCTCAAGAGAAAATTTATTAAAATCTTTTTTTGAGGGTAAAAGATTTTCCAAACAGATTAGATAGACAAAAATGATGCAATGAAGTAGTAATGTATTTACTTTTAGAAAGAACTCTAAAAAGGATACTCTCCAGATATTTGCTGCAATTCCTGGTCTGTAATTCTGGGCCAATAGCGAGGAAGCAACTGATTTCGGCCCCGTCCTTCAGCAGGTGGCCTAGCAACACGAATTTGGGACATGCCTGCATTTGCCTCAGAACCTGTGGCAAGGGCTAACTTTGGAGGTTTAGGCAAAAGATGGCGAGACCTGTTTCCTTGTTGGACGAAGGAGGATGTCTTACTGTGTTCTTTTTCATCAGCAAAAGCACTGGGAAAAGAATTTGAGTTTACTCCAGGAGAACCCAGGGTAATGCTTAAGTTTGTATGTGCCAATGAATCATAGATATCTTTTGCCCCTATGTTTGTCTTAGAAACATCTGGCTTGGAAGCTTCCTCCATTTTCATTTTCCCAAAAGACCCATCTCGGTCATCATTCTGAAATTGAAGCAAGTTTCTTAGCCCCACATCCTCTGAACTGTTGCCCAACTGCATAAGCTTAATTTTGTCAACACTACCACCCAATTGGTTGTCCCCAGAGGTTGACTGCAAGTCACTGGCATTATCAGCTTTCATTGTGCCAAATTCATTAGGCTTTTCATTGCCAGCCACCTGCATGTAGAAGTTTTAAAAGTATCACCAAATTTGACTATTACAATCAAAAATGTATATGAACATCTGTAATATAATCACGGATTTCACCTTTGGGGGATAGTTTGATAGAAAAAATAGGATAGAACTGATTATCATACTGAAAAACAATGTTACAAATGCTATACACTTCTAAATGTCTACAATATGGTGTAGATTAGTGCAAGTAAATTTATCTTACCAAGTCAAGTTCTAATTTCTTTGCACAGTTTATACAGCTTACACCCCCGCTATCAAGAAGCTCAATCAAAGACTTAGAAGCAATGCATCCACAATGAAGACGCTGCCAATTCCAAACCAATTAGACCATCCTTCAAGCCAGTACGTAGGATATGAATAAGTGTATAGATTACAATAAAAACAAGAAGGAAACATATATAAGTTATACTATTTTCTAACCTTTCTGCATGAAGTGCACTCTCTCCAACCGGAGTCCTTCAAGTGGAACTCATCACAGAACATCAACTGCTCAAATGCAGACCTACAGTAAAGCAGATGCGAGAAATTTAAATTATGATTAGTAAACGTAAACCAATAACAGCCATTTAATAAGGAAGAAAACCCGACAAAATTAAGTTGATGTGTCAGGAATGACATCATTAGGGACAAACTATGGCAACGTTAATTCTGGTCACCTTCATAATAAGGTGGCTTAAATTAATTTTATATGACGAAGTAGATGACTCCAAAAAATAGTAATAATTTTGACTTCTGCAATTGAATTTCAGTTTATATGGCAAGAATTAATATAACTACAGAATTTACAAAGTAATTCGTGTGCTTAATGAATTTCATGTCGGAGTGAAACACCAAAAACAGGACGAAACCAAACCATAATCAAATTAAGCCACTGTACGTAGAATTTGAAGTTTTATTGAAAACTTTACGATACAAAAGAATAAAACAAATGCAAATTACCCGCACTTATCACAGAGAACAGCAAATTCTCCAGATCGCAGAGCCCAGCCTTTTCTCCACTCGATCGACGTCGACGCTAGACATGCCTCATTCATGCAAGTCCTCGACTCCATTTCTTTCCAAGCTCAAATTTTACGAATTTCACCAAACGAAATCAAATCATATATAATGAATCCCTAATAATCTTCCAGCATGAAACAACACAAAATTGGTCAACAAAGAACCAAACTTCGTCAGACTTACAAGTCGAATAGAACCAAAAGAAACAAAGTGACGAACCTCGTGTGGTAACAAAACGATACCGAAGTAGCTAACTTCACTTTCTTCTATGAATTAAACGTTAATCTGAAAACGTCCATACTCGATTACTGTGCCGTATTCTCTCGGTGACGAAAAATCGAAGTCTGTTGACGATCAAGTTGATGAAGAACGGCGAGTTGAAAACTGAATCGGAGATCGAAACGGACGAGAAGGAAAATCAGCGCATGCAAAGAAGTAACAGAAACAGTGAGAGAGAGAGAAGAGAGATGAATTCGGTACATTCAAAATGCATGCACGATGATGCTTCAAGACACGGCGAACTCTCCCATGCTTCTCTCTTTGGTGTTTTCCCACTTACTTTCGATTTTCTTTTTTTTTAAATTTTAATTTAAATTTCCTACATTTTTTTTTTTAATCGAAAAGAATGTCTTTGGGAAAAAGCTTTCCCACTCTTCATAATGCGCGTGGATTATAATCCTCGTTGGATTAATGATGGGAAGGGATGAGATGGCTAGTGGAAGGAGTGCGATGCCGTGGCGAGTGAAGTAAGATGAGTATGGAATTGCAAAAGAAGTATATAAATACGGTGCGTGGACGGCACCGTAAAGTGCGCCACTAGGTGGTTTTGTATCCAACATCATCTGCATATTTCGCATGCAATAAGGTTCAGGATGAAATTACTTAAATCACCCTGTTAATCTAGAATCAGTTATCATGTTTTTTTCTACCAGGAAAATGATTAAATTGGTCCCACGATTTATAAAAATAACAAATGAGTCCCTAATCTATGCTTATCAATCTTTGTTACAAAAAAAATTAAAACAATTGGTCACTTTTACAATGATTCCCCTAATTTAATATATAAAGATGGAAATATGAATATCCAAAATCGTTAAAAATCTCCCTTAACTAAGGCTTAGTTCAGAATCTCGTTATTTATTGTATTTGATTTGGTAATTTTACCATACATGAAAGAAAATAATTATCTTATTTCAAATGATGGACTAGATTGTGGTTGTACGTAGTGCTCTTACAAGTTACAACAACTAGAATTTTACTATTTGACAAATATTTAGTTGCATCCAACAAGCTAGCATTCAGTTAAATCAATTAGCTGACACTAATTTAGTTGGCTGCCCATCATTCATTCGAGTTGGTGATGCTTAACTGACGTCATTATTTATATGTCTGGTGTAGTTAGGATCTTCTTTTATTGCTTTTATCTGAAAATAATAAAAAAATGATAAATTGAATTAATTTATTAGTTTATTTTTTATTTTTAATAAGAAAACATGATAAAAACACTATCCCTAAACATTTATTTTTGCGTATGAAACTGGATAACAAAGAAGATAAGAGCATCTCTAATGTATTTATAAATTATTTTTTTAAAGATGCCACATATATAAAATTCATATTAAAAATGTAATTGATCTCTCCAATGTATTTAATTTCATGCACTATCAAGCAAGCTGACATGACAAAAAAAATAATTTGCATCCTCAATTTCATCCTCTATTTTTAGAGGATCTTGTTAATAATTATGGATTACTGACTCAATAATTTATTTATTTAATTGATAATTAAAGAAAGAGAAATAACTAATTTAATAATTTTATAAAATAATAAATAGCAATTCATATTCACATTGAAAAATAATTTTTGAAGATGATATTTATCAATTTCATATAAGATGCAAATCTTTTCGTATTAATGACATAACATATTTTTTACGAAAATAATCCATTTATATATTAGAGATGCTCTAAAATGAAATCGAATCAAGCGATAAATTTGTGGATTAAATCAGTTGATTTATTAGTAACTTCTACAAACTATAGGGACTAATATGATAATCACCTTTCCCGGATTATCATAAACCCCATGCGTGATGCGCCGTTGAAAGGAATGTTCTAACCACGTGTCAAATGTCAACTATTGCTGCATTTTTTTTTATTTTTAAGGATGTTATATTTATGATGTCATGTTATTAGGTGATGATGTTAGTTGTCTTTGAAACCGTATGCAACACCTACTACAATGAAAAAGAAACGCTAACACGCGCGGAAGAGCAGAAGGAATGAGTCATGACACGTGGATTTCACACGATTGGTTTTGAATATAAAAAATAAAAAAAATTCAGTAGATGGCGATTAATTATTACTCACGAAGTTAGTGACGACCATGATTGTTACCAATCCATTTGTCAATTCACCTTATCTCGAGGGTAGTCGGAGCGTATTTACGTGGATTATAATTTATTAACAAATTTTATTAATTTATATTTTTTATAATAATATATTTTTAATTATTATTATTTTAAAAATTAAATGTATCAAATTATTTTTTATTTAAAATGATATATTAAAATAATAAATTAAAGTTTTATAAATATTTTTAAAAATAATAAAATTAAAATATATATTTAGATAAAATTTAAAAGTGCATACGTTTTTTATCCTTTATAATTTATTATTTAAATTTGAATGGTCTTGTTATTGATAAAAAAAATAGTAACATAATTAATTTTAAAAATACTGTGAAAATAAAAATAATGTTTATAAATAATTAAATATGTTTTCAAATTATTTGATAGGTTAATTTTTTAAAAACAATTCCTCTCCTACTGAAAATTAACATATTATGAAATAAATAATTAAAAAAAATTATCAAATACAATTTGAATCAAAAATTATGAAGTTATTTACTACTTTTGAAAGCAATCCCAAAGAGGCGTTAATACTAAGTATTCTAAGTTATATTCTAACTTTTGTCACAATTATGACGTTACATTCATCACTTAAATCATGAAAACAAGGTAATTGGTCATTATGTAAATTGTAAACCTTATCATCTAATGGTTGACACTTAAATCATTACTTAAGATATAACATGAAATAATTAGTTGAGCTACATATTGCATATTTGGTATTGTTAATTACCAATTAATTTTAATCGAACTCACTTAATTAATATTTAATATTTTAATTTTTATTATATAATAATTAATGAATTAAAGTAATTTTAACTTATTAGAGGTGGTCTGGTGGTAAAGATTTGCAAGTGATGACTGTCTTTACACTTGTTTTAAGTTCAAACTTAAAAAATTTTCTTTATTAAAACTTCTAAAAGGTTAAACCGTACATTTTATTTGAACTACTTTTTCTATGTGAAAAAAAATAAAAAATAATTTATATATGACCACAACTCTTATATAATTATAACAACTTGATACCAAATATATCTTTTGTCACGCCCCGACCCGTGGGATCCACCTGTGACAGACGTCACAGACCTCCAGGGTGCACTCATCCACACAGAATACAACCTGTTGGCCTGTAAGGCTT
>JAVXUL010000004.1:531439-563436 GCA_035590515.1 Trichilia minutiflora | reverse complement strand
TAAAATTTTTTAATTTTATTTTTAATTTTAAAATAAAGAATCGATACCTAGTTTAAACCGAGTATCGAAAAATCGGTCCCTTATTTAAATTGGATCGGATTTGAATTAAAAATTTTAGATCTAATTTAATCGAATTGGGTACTATTTGAAAAAAAAAAAAAATACCAACCCTACAACTGTATAGTTAAAACACTTTATACTTTTTTGTACGGAGTAAGTTATGATTTATGCCCTAATAAAAACATTATTCTCTTTTTCCTAAAAAAGGCTTACTTCATAGAAAAGTTTAAAATTACGTGAACAAAATCTAAATCAATTTTCCAAATTGTAGGTGATAATAAATACAACCAAAATGTTTCTTAGCACACCCATTTCAAGGTGCGGTGTGATCAGAATATCAAGGAGCTCTCACAGTATTTCAATATGGACCTTTTAAGTTGAATAATAACATCCCAGTACCTAAATTATTATGTTTTTCCATGAAAAAATATTATTTGTTTACTTATATCTACATCAGTTTTTATGAAACATACAATTAATTATTAAGTTCGTGTGATGTAAAATTCGTTTAATGTTGTGATATAGTAACTTATAAATCGTAATTTTCATTGATATAGAATTTTAAATATTAAAATACATTTTAAAAATATTAATATTATAATTTTTTTAAAAATTTACTTTGAAACTATAAACACTATAAAGGTCCATATGACAAATGTTAATTTCAGTAAAAATTACTCCTTTTTTAAATTTTTTTAGTATTTTAAAGCCTTAATGTTTCAAAGGATTTATTTGACATAAATTTATAATTATATCTGTATTTGTAAATAAGTAAGAGAATAGGATACTTATGTCATTATCTCTGGGTCTGTGTACGGAGGCCCAGATTTAAATGGACTTAAGATGATGCAAATTACGCCCACATCGCCATTTCCAGATGCCCAGGTGAGATTTACCCGCGAAAAACCCTAGATGCAATAATTAATTTATTCAATTTCAGTTGAAATCGGAATCCCATCCCAGAAAACTCAACGGAATCCCATCCTTGAACAAAATTTCTTTTCTTTGTATCATTTTTAATTGTAAGTATTAATTTTTTTATTTTGATTCCGCTGCATGATCTAAGCTTAGATGTTTCTAAATCTGTACGAACTATTCGAAATTGACCTGAAGATGAAATTTTTCTTCGGATCGAGACTTGGAGCGATTGTTAGGTATTTGATTTCCACAGGGTAAAGGCGTATTCCGATCTCAGAAAACAACAAGGGATTGGAGTTTTATATTGTAATGGATAAAAATGTAGTTTTGGCAGTGTTGTTCTTGTTTTTAATTGTTGTCGATGCTTTCAATGTTAAATTTCGAAAGCTAGCAGCTGCCCCCCAAGAAAATAAATCCATTTCAAGCCAAGTAATCCTCAATTTCTCTTTATTTTATTGAATTTTTGTCGATAATGGAATAATTAAATTGGGTTCTTTTTTGTTTTGTTAGGTTTCGGGCGAAAATAAACCGGATCCTAAACCAATTGATGCTACTACCGAGCAAGACAATGATCAAGTACAAAACAATCCATCGCGGTTGGGTCCAAAACTGGATTTGGTGAGTTCACCTTCTCAAAAACAAATAGCAGATACTAGAATAAATTTAAATTCGACGTATTTAGGTAGTCTGCCGCTGGTTCAAAACCAAATAATGAATAATGAGGAAAGTCTGAGGGGTCTTAAAAGTACTGACGGTGGGAAGAATTTGAAGAATTCAAGTAGTGCAGATTTGAGAATGAGTAATCCACATAGAGGAAAGGTTCCGAAGTATGTGAATGGTACAGACTTGCTGAGTCCTTCTCCGCTGAGTGAAAAGGATAGTCGAAAGAGTGGTGGAAATGAAATGGGTGATGGAAAGACTCCAAAACATGTAAACGAAAACGATGTAAATGGTACGGATTTGCTCAGTCCACCCCCAGTTAATGAAAAGGGTAATGGGAAGAGTGGTGGAAAGGAAATGGATAATGGGAAGACCCCAAAACATGTAAATGGTACAGATATGCTAAGTCCTTCTCCGATAAAAGACAAGGAGAATGGGAAGAGTGACACCAATGAAACGGATAGTGGGAAGACTCTGAATCATGTAAATGGTACGGATTTGCTGAGTCCTTCTCCGATAAATGAAAAGAATAATGAGAAGAGTGATGGAGACAAAACAAATGGTGGGAACACTCTAGAACATGTGAATAGTACAGATTTGCTGAGTCCTTCGCCAGTAAATGACAAGGATAATGGGAAGAGTGGTGAGAACAAAATGGATAATGGGAAGACTCTGAAACATGTAAATGGCACAGATTTGCTGCGTCCTCCAGCAAATGGAAAGGATAATGGGAAGATTGGTGGACTTGAAGAGAACACTATTGATGATAAAAGCAGTTCTCCGGTAAAGAAAACAGATAATGGGAAGGACGGTGGAACTAAAGAGGAGAATGCAGATGATAAAAGCAGTTCAGAATTGGGGGTAAATGAAACTTGTGACGGGTTACCTAAATGTGTGGACCTGAGTGTGCTGGTTGCCTGCATTCAAAATTTTGACACTGGTAATTCATATAGCTTTTGGTTTTGTGTAAATTGTTTCGTTTGTTAGAACGCTTTAGTGTCTGGTATTTTTTCTATTTAAGAAATTATACAATTACTGGAAGTATGGATATATCATTTAATTTGCAATGTAGTAGAATGTGAGAAGATAATTTGGTCTGGAATGATTTGTTTCCATTTATATAGGGATTAGGATGGTTTGAAAGTGTTTTTTAGGAGTGAAGTTAATTTTACATTAGGTGGTAGACATCAACAGAGTGTCTTCCTTGGTTATTAGTGATTGTTTAGTTGCTCGGGTTATAAAGATACCAGTTATAAGAAAAAATTTAGATATCAAAAACAAATTCATAGATGCTAATGACATGGAAAATTATCTTTTACTCAAAGCAATTATAGATTCCACAAATGCAATGTGAAGGTTTCCCGCAGCCGGGCTTATGCAGTGCTAAATTACTACACATTAAGCAAACTCTTTAAAGACCTTCTCTTCTTCCTCCTATCAGTTTTTTTCACTTCTTTTTCCTTTCCAAAAAAAGAATATTCTTGACAGATAATACAGTTCTTTTTGAGTACTCTATGACCTATCTAGTTTAATCAATTGCAATTGTTACATTACACAAAGGCCTACTCTTTAAGGCCAGATGACCAATTATGCTTTGTGCTGTTCCTCTGTATCATTTATAAGAGTCTTCTGGTTGTTAAGTAGTGTTGATTTGAGTACACCAAGAAATTTTTATGCATCGTTCATCATTTGGTTAATTATTCCATATCATATGCAAACCTAGAAAGCTTTATCTAAACTATCAAGCATTGGATATCTTTCTATTGTAACTGGCATGAGAATCAATAAGACATTATGCCTCAAAAATAATATGATCACTGATACTAATCGCTTTTTCTTTGTTTTCTTTTTCGTGTTTATGTTGAATGATGTGATCTCTTAAACTAGTTGAAGCGTAGTTGGAATATTGGACTCTTTTTCATGTGTTTCTGAAAAGAATTTGATGTCAAAGATTATGTGCCTCTGTCATGGAAACCATTATTGTATTTCAGTTCTATGGTTCTTCCTGAAAACATTGATTCAAATATGTAGATAAAGTTATTGTGCTTTTAGGTTTAGATTAAGGTACAGTGGAAAATATTACCCCAACACAAAAGGACACGTGCAACTTATTTAGTCGGGATTAATGACTTTTTAGTTGAGTTAGTTTTCCATTAAGAACTTCAGGATTTGGCACATCCCAAATCATGTGTCTAAGAATTTAACAGTTATGTTCTTACACAGAGATCATGATCTCTATATTATTTGGAATGCTTAAGACATTTGAAGCAATAATTTGATGGACAAGTTCTTAACATGAAAGGAAAACTTAGTAAATCTTCATCTAATTTCGTTTTGATTTAGCAGGGTCCAGAGAATTAACTGTTCTCATCCAAAATGATGGAGAAAAGACTTTGATAGTGAATCTTACAGTCCCAACTGCTGTTGAAAGTCCTTTGAAGTGACTAAAACTATCCAAACACCAAGCTCAACAGGTATGGATTTTTAAAATCTCTGCTGCTAAGTTTTTTCCAATGAAACCGTTATGGGACCTAAGATCCTTAGTTATAACATTTGAAACAAAAGTTGAGGTTAAGTGTGGGGAGTGTATCCATCTGGGTGAAATAAATAGAATATTAATTATAAGAATGAAGAAATTTTTGCTTTATAAAGTGATCTTTGCTGTTAGAGTTAATGTTATTTATTTCATATGGCCTGAATGGAAATTTTATCAGAGTAATAATGACTGTAAATAATAATTACCTGAACTATTACTCAGACTTCTACCAGAAAACAAGGCTGAGATAGGCATGAGGGTGAAGAAAAATTTTGGACAATATAAGAGAATATTTTCCTTTTAGATTAGAAATAGAAACAATCTTAGTATAAAAACGCTTTGTTTTGCGTGACTATGTTGTGCTCAGTCATCCAACCATAGTTGAGATTTTTTATATTCTCAAGTCATTCATGCTCCACAAACTGTATGTTCGCTACTGTTTTCTGTCCATGAGATCATTACTGATTACTGTTTTGTTTCCCTCTTTGTTTGTTCATTTTTAGATAAATATTGCGCTATCTGCTGTTGTCAACAACAAACTGATATTAAATGCTGGAAACGGGGAATGCGTGCTTCACACTGACCATTCTGAATCTGAAAATGTTTTTGTCTACCTCCCTTCTTATAACAAGCTAGTAAACCCCATCAATGGTGTCTACTTCCTGGTACTTTCCATTCTAGTTTTTGGAGGGACATGGGCTTGCTGCAAGTTTAGGAAGCGGAGATGGCATGAAGGAGTTCCTTATCAAGAACTCGAAATGGGATTGCCTGAATCTGTTCCAGCTACGAATGTTGAAACAGCAGAAGGTTGGGATCAAGGTTGGGATGACAATTGGGATGAAGATAGTGCAGTGAAGTCACCAGCTAGTCGCATAGGTAGCATTTCTGCAAATGGTCTTACTTCTAGGTCTCCAAACAGAGACGGCTGGGAACAAGACTGGGACAATTAAAATTTTACTCACATGAGACAAGACACAGGAGCTTGACGGAGAAACTGGATGACGACAAGCAAGATAGACAAAAAAATTAGAAGACTTGATACACACAATGTAAATCATTCTCATACTTGCATCATTGACAATGGTACTGAAAATCCTCACACCCGGTTTCCACGATATCTTCCTTTTTCTGTTTGTTCCTTGTTCCTTCAATGTGAGGAAGAAATTTTGACTAGAAAGTAAATCACACTATTTGTATGTGACCAAAAGCTCTAATTCAATCTGTTCCCACCATTGATACGGGTATATTTTCATTCGCCTTTTTAGCTCTTTTTGTCCCTTGAGTTGGTGTCTTGTCATTCTTGTATGACTCCAAACTATATCAAATTTCATAATCTGAGGCTGATTTTCTTGTACTTTTTGATTAGATTGTGAATTGAGATCTAACACCACTAATGGGAATGGTGGTGGGTCCACCTTTTAATATTTCTGAATCAAAGCATCTATGAGAAAATGCTCATTAAACCACAGAATTCAACCTTTATATGCTACAATTTGGTGAAGTTTGTTTACAGTCTTTACATTGTCTCTTGATATGTAACAAAGAAAAAGTAAAGGCAAGAAAATGAGTGCTTTGCTTTAGGTAATGTTTTTTCCACAGTGCAAGAAGTAATTTTTGTTACTGTTTTCAAAATTACTTTCTGGGTATTGACTAAAGAGAAAAATTTAGGCAAAAAGATTTCAATCGAATCATTCAATGAAAACATATAATATGTTATTAAAATTTTCAATTGTCTTATATTTTAGGTTGTGTTTAATACATTGGATGTAACATAATCAAATCTTATTTTAAAAACAAAATGATGTTTTAAAAATGATTTTTCTAATGCAAAAAATTGTTTGACAGTGATCATTAAGCTGTGCTTAAGACTTTACTTCACACCTTTCAATAACGTTTTTTTTTTTTTTTTTTAACTCCACTTTTAGTTTTCTTCTCTTTTCAATAACATTCATGAGCGATTAAGAATTTTCCAAATATTAAACATTGTTTCTGATAACAACAATTCCATTTTATTCTCATGACCCATAACCTAAGCCGAAAAAAAAAGTGCTTTTAAAAGTTGCTATGGCAAGCATGATGCCTGTTGCCACTAAATATTATTTGATCATGTAAAGTTTCTTAGAAGTGGTTTTCAGGGCCCCCATGTGTTGTGCTGTGATGATGTCAAAACACATTTTCATTAGGTCTCCCATTTCTTCAACGCCCTCTGATTCAATTTTAAAACTTCAAATCCAAGCCTTAATTATGATCCATTCTTGCAGAAGCAGAGATGTTAATAATAATAATAATCACTTTCTGTGAACCAACTCTCAACGACTGCATTCCTTAGACAATTACTGCTTCTGGCACATGATTGATTGATTTTCCATTTGTTCATGTTGAAAATTTCAAGAAAGGTAAAGAGTACTTGGTAGAATTCAAGCTTAGAAAAGTTAAGTAGAAGAAAGCAAGGAAGTGCTTCTCCTTTAAGTTTTTTTTTTTTTTCAACAGTTATCATGTGTTAATACCATTCAATTTTCTCTGTCATTCAGCTAGAACACTAATGACTGGTACTCCTCTTGTTCCCTGATTTGAATCGATTTTATATTTAAGTTTTTTGACTTTGACATTCCTACTACATGCAAACTCAGTCAGTCAAGTCGAATTTAAACTTATATCGATATTATATTAAAATCTCACTCAACCCACAAGCATAAAATTGAAGTAAAAGAACTTAAATAGTAATGTTAACCAATGATAGATATTGTGATGATTTTGGTATATGGAAATGTGTATGTATATATATATAACTGAACAATATTTGTAGTCTCATGTTCAACCGAAGAAGAGGAATCCGGTAGTAATGGAAAATGTAGCAATTTACCAAAAGGAACTATAAAAAATAAAAGAAAAATACAGCGGCAAGTAAGAACAAACAATTAAAAAATGGAAAAAAAAATTTCGATATTGAGCACTTTATCTTCTTTCTGTTTAACAGACAAACCGGATTTTTGTTCGCCGGAAATTCCACCTTTCTTTTTGTTTTCTTCTTCAATGTGTGCAGGTTTTGCCTCACTCCAAAGCTTCCTGTCCATCCAAAGGACATTGAATCAGCTCTAGTATGCTCACCACTTCTTCCATGTCCGGACGATTTGAAGGCACTTGAGATGCGCATATTAGGCCAAGCTTTATCAATGGTATTGCTTCGTCTGCTGGAAAATTGTTCCGAAGTCTCCCATCAATGCATTCTTCCACCTGGCCACCCTCCAGTGCTCCACGAACCATGTCACAGAGAACAACTACGTCGTCTTCCATGTATTCCACGGGTTTCTTCCCCGTCACCACCTCAAGAACTAAGACCCCAAATCCATAGATGTCGCATTTTTCAGTTATCTTCACGGTTTTACATGCAAATTCAGGAGCCATGTAGCCAAGTGCACTCTGGATTTTGCTGCTTAAGATGCAGCGGTCTAGCATTGGTAACAGCCTTGCAAGGCCAAAGTCTCCGACCTTAGGCTCACCAGAACTATCTATTAGAACATTGGTTGATTTCAAATTGTAGTGAATTATGTTCATTCGATGCAGATGAGCCAAACCTTTGGCCAACCCAAGGATTATGTTGAACCTTTGTCGCCAAGTGAGGCAATTTCTGTTCAATCCATCATGGAGATGCTTGTGTAAGCTCCCATTGCCGACAAATTCATAAATGAGGATCTGCAACGATGGAGTCCAGTAATATCCTTCAAGTGCCACGAGATTATGGTGCCGTATCTTCCCAAGTTGTTTCATTTCCTTCTCAAAATCTTCTTGGGACTTGATTAAACCCGAAACTGTTAGCTTCTTGATGGCAACAGACCGGCCATCTTGTAAGACTGTCCGATAAACAACTCCAAAACCACCACGACCAAGTTCACAGTCCTTGTTGAGAAGTGCATGAGCACCAGCTACAAATTCAGCATCACCAGAAAACATTACAAGCTTCCCATAGTTTGGATCCTTTGAGGGAGAGCAACCGTAATCTTCCCCACCAGAGAATGAGAGTGCTGCAGCAGCACGTGACATGGAAGACCGTGTGTGAACATTGAGGACAGTAACAGCTACTACACCAATGGCAATGAAACCTGCTGCGCCAATGGCAATGAGAGCAGAAATGCTGAGTACAATCTTATGACCGTGATTTGGAGAGGAATTGCCAGGGGAGGAGTTGGAAGAGTTTGGATTGAGGACAAAGGGCTTGTTTCGGACAGCAGGGCAAGAGCGGTTGACAACAGAGCCACATAAGGATGGATTCCCAGAAATAGAAGAGTAGGAGATAGTGTTAAAGAAACCCCCAACTGGGAGTTCACCTTGAAGGTGGTTGTGGGAGATATTGAAGGACAGGAGATGGGACAGATTCATCAGCTCTTTAGGCAAAGTTCCAGAGAGGTCATTGAAAGACAAGTCTACATATTGAAGATTGCTAAGATTTGCAATGGCTGAAGGGATCGGACCAGTGAGATTGTTCTCAGATAAGATCCTGTACCATTTGGAGAAATTAAAAAAAGCAAGTTAAAAATTTCTAAGAACGTCATAGGATCAGAAACCTATCGCAAATGAGCATTAGTTTTATATTCCCACGGAAAAAATCAAACAAGCAGATCATGTACTTGGCGAGATGGATTACAATCAAATACAGTATTGTAAAAGGGTCTACCCTATCTTTCTTCATTCTATACGCAGATTCTATGAGGATGCTGATTATAAACAATAGATAAACTTCCATTAACAAAAATTAAGTTTAAATTCAAGGTTAAAATCATGAACTTAGTTATATGCATCCACAGAAATTTCTAGAACACATTTTATCCTAAATTTATTTTGCCTCTTGATAATGTTTGTTCAATAAATTGATGCGAGTTAAATGGTAAATGCAGTGGCTTCCCAGATTATCGAATGACTAAAGTAGATCAAGTACATGTATGCATGTAATAACTTAAAAGGCATCAACCATTTCAACTAACAATGTGAACCAAACAAAAACGTACAAAGCAGAAACCAGGCAGCAAGAGAGAACTTACAAGGATGTCAGAGATGAGCAATTCTTGATTTGGGATGGAATTTTACCAGATAAAAAATTCTTCTCAAGTCTCAGATCCTTGAGTGAAACAGATCCCCCGATTTCCGAAGGAATACTTCCATTTAGCCAATTGTAACTTAAATCAAGAACTTTTGTGGCTTTCAGTTCTCCAATACTAGCCGGAATAGAACCAAACAGATGGTTCCTGGACATGTTCAAGAACAGCAAACTACTGAGAACCCCAATACTTGATGGGATTTCGCCAGATAATGCATTAGAAGAAAGATCCAAGACCTGAAGACCTTGATAAGAATCCCTCGCCGAAGTAAACGAAGGATATCGAATACTTCCACTGAGTCTATTTCCGGTAAGTGATACACTTAGTAAACCCATCTTGAAAATCCATGAAGGCAGATTTCCTGTCAACTTATTCTGGCTAATATCTAAACTCAAAAGGTTTACACAATTTCCCATTGATTCTGGTAATCCTCCAGTAAACTGATTCATGGATATATTTAATTCCTTCAGTGATCCAAGATTTCCAAATGAAGCTGGAATCCTACCAGAAAATTTATTCACAGAAAGATCCAAACTTTCAAGATTTGTCAATCCTCCAATCCAATCAGGAACTTCTCCAGTGAATGAATTCCCATGTAAACTAAGAGAAGTGCAAGAATTCAGCCTTTGCAATGAATCCGGCAGGCTCCCAGACAACGAATTCGCACTAAAATCAAGCACTTCTAACAGAGAACAACCTCCAATATCCTCCGGAAGCTGCCCGGAAAACCTGTTCTTACCTAACTTTATAGCTCTCAAATCATACAGGTTGACAATTCCTTTCATAATCTCTCCCTCCAGTGAATTATTAGACAAATCAAGCAATTGAAGACTCCTCAAAAACCATATCCCAGATGGCAACTGCCCTGAAAGATGATTGGAAGAAAAATTTACAGACACTAACGATGAACAATAGCTCAAAGATTCCGGAATCTGCCCTGTGAGATTGTTGTTAGCAAACGAAACCTGTCTTAACGATCCACATTGTCGGAAAAACTCATCCGGGATCGACCCAGATAAATTATTCTCACTAAAATCAATAGATTGTATGGTCCCAAAGTGAGCAAGACCAGGATTTATACTCCCAGTGAAGTTGTTTTTTGACAAAGAAAGAACTTGAAGAAACTGTAATCGTAAAAGGCCACGATCGATATGTCCGGAAAGAGAGAAGTCAATCAGAGTGAGCTCAACAACCCGAGTGGTTCTCGGGTCACATTTAACTCCGGTCCAGTCGCAGGGATTATCATCGTCCTCATTCCATAAGGCCAGCTTGTCTTTTGGGTCTTCAAGTCCAGCTTTGAACACGATTAGCCCCAGAACGTCGTCGTTAAACATCGGGTCTGAAGATTGTACCAGAAATGGAAGCAGAACAAGTAAAAAGAAAAGCTTGAGTAGCATTTTAACCCGGTTCAAAGAACAAAAGATTTGTAAAAGTTTTAAGAAATCGACATCACTTTAAACAGAAGGTATTTTTTTACAGAGAGAGATGAAATTTTTTGAAGAAGAACACTATCTGAAGGTGGTGGAAAGAACAGTAACAGTTATGATTCTCCTAATTAAAAATAAAAAGCTTAGCAAACGAAAACAGAGATGTGGAAATGATTTAGCAATTTCAGAGGAAACAAGAAGACAAAAAGATGAAACTCCCAGCTGGGCAAAATGCAAAACCTCTATCTTCTTCCTTCTTCCCTGTTGTTTTGATTACTTTATGTAACAGTTCATCTCGTCTCATCCCAGCAACAAAATTCGTACATTTCAAAGAAAAGAAAGAGGGGATAAGAGAAAACAAAACAAAAACTCGTTTTTGTCTTAAACGTTGCCGGAATCGAGACTAGTTTCTGCAGATATTCCCGGCGGAGGGAACGGGAAGTTAAGAAACGGAACCCTAGACAGAAGAGATCAATGACAGAAAAGAAGGTGGAAGTGAGTGATACGGGGTTGGTCTGAAACTAGTAAATATAAAAACAGAGAGAGAGAAAGTGATGCAGCAGAAAGCATTAAAAGCTTCTTAAGGGTGAAAAACAGCGAACGATCGGTCATTGGTTCCGTTTTTATTCTTTTAATATCAATTCCTTTGGTCAAACCAGAATCCGATGTGGGATTTACATGTGGCACTTTTCCTTCCTACCGGCTCATGATTACCAATCGAAACCACCATCAAAATATTACAGACAGTAAAATGACAACCGCTGCATGCTTGCTTTACCTTTTGTAGAACATAAAACTCAATTTCTTCTTCTTTTTCTGAATCATTCCCAATTTCCAAATTACAAATTTCATTTTCTTTTTCAAAAATGCTGAAAACCCAGAAGCCATACTTAGTAGTTTCTGTTCTGTTTGGAAGAAAACTCTTACCTGCTTGTCTTGTTTGACTTTCAGATACTCTTGTTTTGTTTTATTACCAAAGTATTGGAGAACCAGAGAATGAAAGCTTCAAAATAACCTTTCCAGTTTCCACACTCGGATACCCTTTTGTTCTTATCGATGTTACTGTTATTAATTATTAATTATTATATTATAAAAATTGAGACTTTAATGCGTTTCTTGGGAGATGATGACAGACATTGCAGATGAGTGGCGTAAATGGCGCGGAATCAATGAGTCTTTATATTTGATCAACTCAATCATCAACATTTGCCTTTGATTTTGTTTTTGGGTTGGGCATTGTAGGTACAACTATTTAAATTTTCAGTTATAATTCTCAATCTTTTATTATATTTTTATAATTTCTCTATAATTACATAAGAATTATAAAAAAAAATTAAGAAAAATTGAATATGTACCGTAATTTTTACTTGAAATATTTCTTTGTTGACAAGAAGTTTGCTGGTTATATTTGGCTGCCTACATATTGAGCCTATCAACTTCAAAATTAAAGTCTAAATTGTAACAAATTAAAAATTATATTTAAAATAAAGATATTGATTGTCAATTTATAAATTCATTAAAATTATTAATTTTTAAATGTAAATTAACGAGTAAATTCATATCAACCTTAGAAAAGAATCTCATCTTTTTACAACAAAATAACAAGTTCCAACACAAATTGTATCAAAAAAAATCTGACAAGAGGGTTTTCTAAATTTAAAACGACCCTCAATTAATTATCGCATAAATATAAATTACTCGTTAAATAATAGAATATATCTAAAAAAATATCTTTTTTTTTTATTTTAGTGTCATTTATGCTATTCTATCATTTCATATATGTAAGTGTGGATAATCATAGAAATGACATAGCTTCTATAGAAAGTAAAGAAAAGAAAAGGGTATTCTATTTATGCAACCTTGAACCTAAACTTATGATTAATGTTTCATTATCACACCATCTACTTTGGTAGCATAGAGTAAGAATTAAGTAGTAAATTACTTAAAAATGAACATTAATTTTGTATCTACTCTTAGATATTGACTTATTGCTTGTTTTTGATTAGTCATTTAAAAATTTTCATTGAGTAGAAAGAGTGTAATTAAGTCCTTTAATTAATGGGACCAACCCAACTAATGAAGGGAATGTAAACAAGGAAACCCAACAAGTATATTATGATATATCAATTTATGTTAGCATGGCTAATACTCATTTTAATTATCTTATTATTGATGTGTATCTCATATTACTTGGGTATGCAATATAAAGGATTGAGCACTCACATTTGGTAAGTTGATTTTTCAGATTAAGTATTATTTGTCCTTAAAATACATCAATTAATATCTCATATCGAATAAGTTTTGGAGTCAAATATGCAATATAAAGGGTTAGGTTCCCTTACCTGATAAGTAAGTTCAATTATTTGAGATAAAAAATTTTAAAATATAATTTAAAAATAATAGTATTAATCTTTTTTATATAATCTTTTTATTAATGAAAAAGAGTTTTTAATTTACTTATTCTTTTAAATATCTTTGGTGTGTTCAGTTATCACATTTTGACCTAACATATTTCCAAAACTAATCTTTTTATTATCAATTTAATTTTGAACAGTAAATAAAATAACTATTCTGGTTTCTCTGAGTATCAAATTTCAATTATCACATAATTAACTATAATTATCTGTATCTCTCTAAGACATTTAAAATATTATTTTATGAATAAAATAGAAAATCAATATATAACAATAAACAAAGCGTATAATTTCATAAATTCCTTTATAATTTTTCAGAAACGAATCACTAATAAAAATGTTTTCTCAAAATTCATTAATATATTCAAATAAATAAGACGTGAGTCGAGTTTAAGAAATATATCTGAGTATACTATCTTGATATTATCACCCCTTTTCTTTAAAAACTCGACTAAATTCGATATTACCTATGAGTGAAAAAAAAAAGAGTATACTAATATATACTCAATGAATGGATATAAATATAAAATAGATATATGAGAAATATATATAATAATTATTTTAAGAAAATTTTAAAAAACAATAGAAAAACTAAACTTTTTTTATTGAAATTTAAGGCTTATTTATTATTTTAAAATCATTAGGCTTCACCAATTCTTTTTGATAATTACTCTGATCAAGTATTAGTTTGTATTTTATTCATAATTTTCTCACTTATTTCCCTTAATTCCTTATGATAAATTGAATTTAATGGATAGATTTTATATAATTTGTGTTTTTGTGATGTTAAATAGGGTCAATGATGAAGAAGAAGTTGAAAGGAATGAAATTTTGATGATTTTGGAGCTGAAGAAAATATGTTTAGAAAAAAAAAATAGCTCATTTCCTTAGTTGTGACACTAGCCATGGGCACGGCTAAGTAGAAGCAGGAAAACAGAATGCATAGCCCCTGGCTACCTTAGTTGTGAGACTAGCCTTGGGCACGGCTAAGGCCATGGTGAGGGAAAAATTTGGATTTCGGGATTTCACGATTTTGATGAGCCAGCTCAGTTTAAGACCTATTCTGATGCTTCTGAACTTCATTTACTGAGATGATAGATTGCCTAGGAAGTCTAAAAAAGCCGGAACTCCAGAAAAACTAAAATATTACAATTTATAAAGAACAAAAACACTCTTTTTTAAGGGGAAATTTCGATTCAAGAGGCGACTTGAAGGACTGAACGTGAAGAACAAAAAGAGAACGAAGAACAGCAACAGATTTTTCAGATTTGTGTTTTTTTTTGTTTTACATTATGAAGAACTAATTTTCTTTTCTAGTTAAAGGATAATTAAGAATTGGTTTTAAGAATTATGAGATTTATGTTTATCTTCTAAACTTTTATTTATTCTTGGTATTTATGCAATTCTGCACTTTATATTTATTAATATTGGTTTGTAGATCATAATAGCTTCTATTACATGATTCGATTAACATTATATGGTCATACAAAACTTCATATCCGTAATTGTATGATTTTCTATAATGTGAAAAGGGATATCCTGACAAAATATCTTTGGATTGTATAATCTAACTTAAACGAATAGCCGCTTGTGTATTTGTTTGATAGAATCGGGTTTCTCTAATTCTTAATGCTATCAACAAATTAAAATTTAAGAGCTTCTCTAGGTTGGTTGGTTGGTTAGAGAGCAATTATCCCGTTTAACCTAATTGTTCTATAATATAAGGAAAAATTGGTTATACAGGGCTTATCGATAACTATAACTGATTTATCAAGATAATAAAAGTGTCTTAACTTCAATGATCAATTCACACGAACCAATCTGAAAATTATTCCTTTGACTAGATCCTCTCAAATGTGATTTTCTCCTTTATATTATCTTTAAGCTTGTTATCTTATTTAGTTTTATTAGTCGTTATTGCCTTTTAGCTATAGAGATTTTATTTATTTGTTTAATTGATTTATTTTCTGATTTTGAAAGATCTAAAAATCACTCGTTCTCTGTGGATATAATCCCACTAATCACTATATGTAAATTTATTTTTAAGATTGAGTTGGTATTTTTATTTTTTACGAATTTAACAACCGATCATCAAGAGCAATCCCGAGCCGTCAATAAATTTTTCGTATGTAATTTAAAATCTATGAATGCTAAATAAAATATTTCTTTATTATAATATAAAAGTATACATGTAATTAACAAAAACAGTACCCATCATTGACATTGGTCTTGCGTAGTCTGTAAATTCATGCATAATTATCCTCGACATATCTATTTAGTGAGTCACCTATCACAAATGAGATCATCATCTCCTTTATTGTGACTCTACTGGTATACCACTCACCTGGATGGTTATTGTCTTGGTCCATCGTAGGTGATTTTATTCTACACTCATTTGGAGGCCTCTGTATAGATTCACTCTAGGTTACTTATTCTATAACTACAGATCTAACCTCCTAAGTCTCAATATCCATTAATCAAATTAAATTAATGCAAATGAATGAATATATGTAATCATAATCAAAACTGAACATAATATAAATTTTCATATATAAGTTAAATCATAAAACCATTGTTTGGCCTCCAAGGCCTCAATATCATAATCATAATCAAATCAAATCAAAACCAATACGCATAGATCATCATTAAATTTTTTGTATAAAAAAAATATTTTTATATTTAAGGTCATATCATAAAATCATTAATTGGTCTCTAAGGCCATCATACATATAAAACTAATCATAAGCCATTTGTTCATTTAAAAATATATATAAATCCAAACCATTTTCTAATGTCCTAAAATAATTAAAATATTTAAGTTTTAAAATTATTTATAAAATTTAGAATGATGACAAGAAATTCCACTTACGTGTGGGAAAGATGTACACTCTCTATAATTTCTCATTTTATTCTTTAGGTCTTTTCTCTAACATTCGATGTTTAAAGATACATATCAATAGTTACATAAATAACTAACCTCAAATAATCATAATGCACTTTTATATGCTTATATGCCATAAATATGATTACTAACCCTGATTTTTGAATCGATACTCAATGACTAGTATACCTTATTTCTAAGTTAACTTTTTAACTAAACATCAATTTTAAGTATTATATATACCAATTTAAAGAAGGGATATAAGGCTATAACTTTATTGAAGAAACTTTTTCAAATTTGGAATGGATCAGTACAAAAAATTTAATAAAGTTAGATGTCGTACATTCACGTATTAGTGTGCATATCTTTATAAAAATTGGCATAATTTTATAAATTCTTAATGAAATCTAGTGAGATTTGGATTAGATTAAAGTATACATTTAGGAATTTAATTTAATATCAATTATGTCAAAAAATGGAAGTCTGAGATGAAAGTTATAAGCCCTAAAATCAACCCTATAAACACTGTCATTTCTACACTTATTTTTTATGCTCTTACTTGTCTTCCTTCAAACTCCAATTTCTTTACCTAATATCAACTTTTGTTAATCCATAAACAACCTATTGTTATTTATTTTATCGATATCATATTCAGATCTTCAAATCCTCAATGCATAATAAAACTCATTTTCATAAATCATGCATAAATACTAATCAAACTCATATTAGGCTTAAAAATTTGCCTAAATAAGGACTTAGAAGAGCAAAATCTTTACTATTGATAAAATATCTCAAGTTTTCATCAAAACTCCAATAGAACTTAGGGTACTATTCTAGTAACTTTTTTAATAATTTATGATCAAAATATAATTTTTCTTGTCAACATGAGTCCAATGGTGCAAACGGTGTGCCAATCCGAAGTGTATACACAAAATTATGCTCAAAATACTCTTTCTCTCTCTAATACACTCTCTCTCTCAAGATGGAGAAAAATGATCTATCTCTTACCCTTGGCCTCTATGTATAATACCTCACATATTTACAAACTCGTCCTAAAAAAAAAAGAGAGAAAAATCTAGAAATGGATAAATTGTCATTTTTTAAATTAAATTTTTAACTCTCTATTGTCAGAACTAAGTCGGTGTGTATTTTTCTGTAAAAAATATCGAAACTTTGCTCTTAAGTATCAATACTTTTCTTCATAAGTATCGATATTTTTGTTAAATGTATTAATATTTTTGTCATTAAGTATTAATATGTTCATTTTTTACTCTTGAGTATCGATACTTTTCTAAAAGGTATTGATACTTCTTTATGCATCAATATTTTCTTCGTTATTTCTAACATATCCTACTTTTTTATACTTAAGTGTCAATACTTTCTCTAAAGAAACCGTTTCGAGCTTTTTTGATACTATTTCTGTTTTGATACTGTTTTGGGGGGGTTTACCTTAAAGTATCGATACTTTAATCTGAGTACCGATTCTTTTCTTCAAAATTATAAAAATAGTGAAATTCTAGGTGCCAATATCGATATAATAAATATCATTCAGGTCTTTTAAAAATTATCACGTTTTTTGAAAAATATCAATCAAGTCCTTTCTATTCCTGATGCTATTTCTCCCTTATTCGGAGTCCTATTTCACATTAATTTCTTTTTATACTATTGTGTTTCTACTCTTTTTTAGTAGAAATAAACTATGGGCCAAAATTTCATCCTGACTTATGAAAATTTAGCTCCAAAATTAGAGTGTACAATTAAAATCGTTATTTAACTAATTTCATTCAAATCTTTATTAAACTTTTATCAAACATCAATACGAGTTTATTTAACTAATATTAACCCCAAACCATAAATTTTAAAAATAATAAAAATATCTTTAAATAATAAAATAATTGAAATACCCCATTTTAATAAATCAGGATATTACATTAGTTGTAATAGAAAAAGAGTTATAAAAGATTAATAACAATTACTTTACCTCTAGAGTTAGAAGCTCAATTTTAAAGTTTTAAGAATAAAAAATTTTAAGTTTTTTTTTAAATAATGTTAAATTAGTTGAAAGATTTAAAATTTTTAAAAATATTTTATATTGAAAAAGTAAAGTCACAATTTTGTTACAAGATGTGATTGATGATTTCTCTCTCTTTTTCTCTTCATCCGCTTTTAATATATTTTTACACATGTATTATATTTTTATAGTATAAAATAATTATATAAAATATATAACAAAATTTAATTTTAAATTTAATTTTACTAATTTATACAATTAAAATTTTTATCATTATTTAGTTAATCCATAAACAATTCACAATCATCAATATAATTACAAGTTTTGCTCCATATTCTAGTGTTTAATCCATATTTTTGTTTGCTTTATTAATATTTTTGCTTTGGTTCTTTGGAATTTTGGTACCTTTCTTGGCCTTTGATTTGGGGATCAAAAGAAACCCTAGTTTGTTAATTTGCTCATATACCTTTCTTCTCCAATATATCGAAAGATTCAAATGATTTTTAATTTTTAATTTTTAATTTTATTTTGAGTTTTTCTTATACTTAAATGGAACCAATTCTTTTAAAACAAACATTTAAAAGTATATAATTCCTATAAAAAAATAAATACATATTAATTGAAAAGAGAAATTTTTGTTTGCTACATTTTATAAATAATAATAATAATAATTTTGTCGTATCAATTTGACATGTAAAGTTTGTATCTCTATTTATATTGATTTAGATCAACCACAAAAACTATAATTTATTTTTGTAATATAATAAAGTTATAAAATTATTTTTATGGAGTTGTTTAATGGAATCATGACACAATTTTATTAATAATTTTACTGAATAACTTTTTTATAAATAATTTTATACTAACCAAATTAGGATATAATGCGTAATTTAAGATATCCCTCTTATTAAAGTGGTAGTAAATATATTATTATCACATTGGTTCACACATAATATTTATTCATTTAAAATATTAATTAATATATGAAATAATATGATAATAATAAATGATGGATTATTTTTTTAATTTTAAAATTTGAAAACAGTATAATTTTTGCTCCATAATTTTTTATAAAGGTATTTTGTAAAATATGTTTAATAATATTATAATTGAAAAATAACACAAAGCAAAAATATTATTTTATTTTTTATTAATACTTTAATGAGACAAATTTTTATTAATTTTATTTCTATTTTTATTAGCTAACTCTTTTCTTATTTTATTTTATTTTTTAAATGTATATAAAAAATTTAATAGAATTTTTTTAATTTTTGTAAGTGATAGGTATTAAAGAATTTAATTTAATTAAAATACTAAAATTATTTTTTTAAATATTATTTTTTTATTTGATATATTTAACATATTTAAAAATTTTCATCTTTATTTTTTATTTTTAAATAATTAAACAATTAAGATAAATTATATAATTAAAATATTAATTATTTATATAATATCTGATAAATAAAATTATTAATATTAAAATTTTTGAAAAATAATAGTGAACATACCCTTAATTTTTAATATTATCAATAATTAATATATATATATATATATATATTTATTTATTTATCTCTGAAAAACTATAATTAATTTATTTTAGGTAAGATATTAATTACTTTATCATTTATTGTACAAATAGAAGTATTTATTTTAGATCAAAAAATTATTTATAACGTGTAATAAATTAATAAATAATCCAAATATTTATCACATTCATGAAGCAAGCAAGGAATACAAACAAACTGTACCCTAGATTTCGTGGGGCCCACAAACACAAAGCATCTTACTTTTGCTCATTACGTGTGAACGAAGGATCACATCGCAAATATTATCACTTGATTCTCCTTTGCTTTAATAATATTTTATTTAAATAATAAAAAAATAAAAATAAATAATTATATTTATATTTTATTATATATTAATAAAATTTTATATAATTAATTACTGATTTTATTTTATTATTCAAATATATATTTAGTTGTTATTATTATAAATAAAAAATTAAATATATAATAGTTTTAATTTAAATAATAGACTATAAATAAATAATTGACTAAATTTTTTATTATATACAAGATATAAAAATAATTATAAAATATATTTTAAATAATAAAAATAAATAATTATTTTTACGTTCTTGTTATTTAAGTGAAAAAATATTAAGTTTGAAAAATGATAGGTATTATCAGATAAGTAAATTTCTCTAATTGATTATTTTTTTTATATATATATAAGAAATACATATTAAGTTATCACTGTAGCGTCCAGTCGAACACAGAATTAAGCATCCATTTCGAGAATTACGTATCTGTAGATCACATGGTACTCGTTCTTAGTAGTTAAAGCGTGTATAGAGATCATCTTACAGCGATACCAAATATAGGATCACACGATATTCGTTCTTAGTAGTTAACGCGTATATAGAGATCATCTTACAACGATACTAAATATAGGAGAAAACCCTTGACATCTACCTTGACGTGGCAGTCAAAATAAATCTATGGTAACTCAAATTCAAGATCGTAACAAAAGAATATTGATTATCGTCTAAATCCAAACCACTATGCCACCCTAATCGGATGTTTAATTGATTATTCATTAATATATTATAAAATACATGCATTAATATTTATATTTTTAAATTTTAAAAATAAATAAAATATTAAAAAATTTAATATAATATATATTAAAATATAAAATAATATTTTGAAACTATAATAAATTAAATAAAAATAATTTTTTAATAATTGTAAATATTTATGTCAATTCACCTATTTAAATTTTATTTTAAAATACAAGTTTAGAACCAGGAAGATTATTGTTTCAAAACCCTACCCATTACCAAACCCTGTACGCTTGCTTCTTCCTTCTCGATTTCTTCACCCTCTTTCTTTCAAACTGTAAGTTCATTCGTTATTCTCTAGGAGAAACGAAATGAATGTTTCCCTTGAATTATTATCAATAAGAACCCCTAACCCTACTTTCGGACATGGTGCAGTAAAGAGGAAGTTTTTTGCGTCACCTTCTCTGCGGTTCGATTCACGCGGTCATGGAGTGTCGATTGTGGCTCCATGTATTAAAGTTGCGGCGAAAGGACTTGGAGTTGGTTTTCATTTGCCTGAACGACGGTCGACTGTCGTTTTTGCAGCTTCCCACGAGGAATCAGTGAGCTTAATTTGGTGTTGTATAAATTGAAGATGTGATAAAAATATTATCTTTTGTTCAATTATATTGTGTGATTATTGGGAATGGTGGTGTCATTGGTTGAACATAATAAAGCTGCATTTTTTTAATGAGTTACTGTTTGGGAAATTTTTCATTTGAATTGGGTTTTTGCTGTTAGCTCTATTTCATGTGTTAGTTGTATTGTCTATGTGATTTGAGTGATTTTAGGTCTTATATGGGGCATAAAAATTTTGAATATTGCATACTCAGCATTTTTTGGTTTCTTAATGTTAGCATTTGATTTTGTTCTCTGCTGTGATTTTTGTTTAGAAGTCTCGAGAAATTGAAATAGAGGAGAAAAGTGAGGATCTCAAGGCAAGAGGTAAAGAGTCAGAAGAAGCATGGAAACAGACACTAACCGCTTTCAAAGAACAAGCCTTAAAGATGCAGAGTGTGTCACAAGAGGCATATGAGATATACACTAAGAGAGCTATTGCTGTGTTGAAAGAAACTTCAGAGCAGTTGCAAATTGAAGCAGAAAAGGCGAGACAAGATCTGACCGTTGTAGCAAAGGAGATCACTGAAGAGAGTAAACAATATCTCACAAAAGCTACAGAGAGTTCCCCTGAAGTGAAAGAGATTCTGGAAACATTTACATCACCAACCGATGATGTGAAAGAAATTTCGAAAGTGCGGGACTTTTACCTTGGAATACCATATGGTATGTAAATTTATGATAGCAGTCTACCTGATGATATTCAATTCTCTTCCGCTCAAAATTTTCTATGATTTATATACATGTTATGATATTACTTATTCTCTGCAGGTTTGCTTCTTACTCTTGGCGGCTTCCTTTCCTTTATGGTAACGGGCAGCATATCTGCCATCAGGTTTGGTCTTATTCTTGGTGGTTCACTTCTGGGTTTAAGCATAGCAAGTTTAAAGGCTTATAAAAAAGGGAAAACATCTCATCTAGCCTTGAAAGGACAAACAGGTCAGCGCAAGTTTTATTTTTCGAACTGAGATAAAAAGTGTTAAAATGCCAGTAAACATTTTCATTTCGGACACACTGCAATGTTGTTAGTTGATTTTCTTCCCTTTTTTTTTTCCTTTGTGTGTGGCAAACATGGAACACATTGTTATTTGGCTCGTGTAAATCACCTGTTACATCCTAACTTATGCTAAGCCTTACTGATAACTTTGCTATAACTTTGC
Organism: Trichilia minutiflora; assembly: GCA_035590515.1. NCBI lineage: Eukaryota > Viridiplantae > Streptophyta > Magnoliopsida > Sapindales > Meliaceae > Trichilia > Trichilia minutiflora. The sequence continues at coordinate 541,056 of JAVXUL010000004.1, read as the reverse complement.
TCTACAAGTTCAGATTTGCCACTTTGTTCTGAACTTTGAATTGGGAAATTTGCATTGGCTTTTAGTAACTATTGTCTTTCTTTGTTGTATATTTTATGGTCTCCCCTCTTTATTTCATATTTTTACTGGATGTTATGATATGCAGCAATAGCAACGATAATATTTTTAAGGGAGATACGCATATTGTCTCAGGTAAAAATTATTTTTTAAATTTCGTTTTTTGTTTCCAAATGACTTCTATTGTTTCATTTATCTAGCAAATGTCTAATATGTTTCTCTTGACACTTTGCAGAGATTGATGTTTCCAAATCTTTTGATAACCGCTGTCAGGTATGTAAGGTTTTTAATTCTCAACATCTTATGCTTTTGCATTCTTATAGCATTCCCTGAAGGCAGACATGGCCGTCCGGTTTTGAAATGTCCTCTTTGCAGTACTAGTTTCAACTTAAATCATACTCGCTCGCACATACATCCAACAATGACATAATCCTAAAATAAACACTGATCACAGAAAGAGTATTTAAATAAATCCTGAACATAGTCCAAGTAATTAAATGCCCAGGTTTCCTGGGGATCCCAATTCCAATATGATCCCCATGCCTCATATTACTCCCAAAATCCCTATGGTTTAAAAGATAAATCCTAAACTAATAATACGGTAACTCCAATGATCCAATTGTTGAATCATTTGATATCTATAAAAATTTTTAGTAGAAAGAAAATAAGCATTTAGTAAAACATTACTTTTTTCATTCATTTAGTGAAATCCCCCAAAGCAAAATGACTCATTTCCATTAAAAAATTTATTGCACCTCCACTTGGAATGGACACCAAGGTTAATAAATGGATTATTATTTGTCTTATTCGATCAAAGAATAAAATATAGTAAGAAGAATTGCTGTAATATAGACAGACGGCGAATGAGCATCTCAATATGAATAATACAGACGATGATGATTGTTACTGGCCTTTTTTGTTTGGTTTGTATGATAAATTACTTCTCTGTATAGCGGTGCAATGGTAGCATTCTATCTCTATAGAATCACAGTTGATAGTAAGTGGCGCAAGGGATTGGATATATAATATGGCTCAGAAAGTTGATCCGTTTGTTCAAGGTTAGTTCATCTGGCTTTGCTAAGAGATATTCTTTTCCAAACAATCTCAGTCTCCTCTGTAAGGGGAGATGTTTCATGATTTTACCATAATTATTTCATTTTGACTGTTATTTCAACCTTCCATCTCTCTTTGTTGCAGAAATAAAAGGAATACGCTCCGTGTAGAAATTTTATCGTACTTCAGTCTTGGGACCAAAGTTAAAGATGTCTGAAGCCAAAATTAATGTCGCAGTAGTTTTAATTTGCACTCGTAAAACCCAGATATGACAATTCTGGGAAGCTGTTGTAATAATCCAGTGGGTCTATTTTGCTTAATTTGATATCTGGGGGTCATGAGTTTGCACGCAAAAGCTTGAGAAGATATTATGCTTTACACTTTTAAGTGGTTGAATTTCTTGTAATCATCTGTCTCCCTCTCCCTATTTAATGAATTAAAGGATGGGAACACTGCTGAATGAATTGATTTGTACAAGTTATCAATCTATCTAGTACAATTGTTTGATCAGTTAAACCCAATACCCACTAATTGATCGAATGCAGAGAACAATTTAACACATTCAAATCCTTGAATTAACAGAAATAGAGACGGTGAAGGCTATAACTAAATTGTTAAAAGCTTTTCCCATTCAGAAAGGATTGTTAAAAGCATATGTCATTATGCGTATCGGTCAAAAATATAAATAATTTACATGAAGAGAACCAACTCCATTCACGGTAGATAGTATAATGCTCCAACTGAACAAAGAAGCAAATGTAGTAGATTAAAAAAGCATCGCACTACATAGTAACCAAGAAAATGAACACGGAGAATATGCTGAATCCCGACTTTGTTGCCTTTCTTTCTTTGACCTGCTCTTAAACGTTGCCATGGGAAGCATGATGGACATCGGGTTGACTGTCCAATGGCATGTACTGTGCCATGATGGCCCGTATCTCAGAATCCATGTATCTCTGTTGAGAATGAAACACATGAAACAGTTATTGAAACTATTTTGAGTCAACAATGACTAATAATTTGAAGATCCAGGTTGGTTATACAATCATTTTCAGTTTTCCAGTGATTCACAATATACAGTCTTCACTGACCCGATCCATGATGCTAGGCTAAAATAAAATTGGTTATTAGTATTAGCCTGAATCAAGTGCCTCTTAAATGGGTTATTTTTATGAATACTTCGTATTTGGTAGTATATTTTGGTTTTCACCACCTTTTTTTTTTCCCTTGTTTGAACCTGCTCATACTAGAGGCTTCAAATTCTGGCTTGCCTCTGTATTTGAATCTTTCTACTTCTCACCCTATTGTATACCACTTATATTGACAACAATTTAATTTCAAAACAGCTAGAAAAACCTAAAAAATGATGAAGAACAGAAAATAGAAAGATACAAGAGAAACAATTAAATCATACCCGGATTCTGTACTTGTAAATAGCATATCCTCCAACCCCAGCCGCAGCCAAGCCAAGAATAACAATCCAGACAGAGCTCCAGCTTAACGCTGTTTTAACATCTTTACCTGCATTGTACCAGTAAAACAATAAGCAGCAAAGAAAACAAAATAAAGTTAGAGGGCACTTAGAGGAAAAATCGTAACTAAATGAATCATATTAAAACAGGTTTTTCATGAAGAGATTCATGAGTGTCAGCTCTGAGACAGTACAATCTAGATACTAGCACATGCACTTGAACAAAAAAGAGAATGATGCTTGATATGCTAGATGAAAATTTATGACATTAAGGGCATTAAAATGAGTTTATGAAGAAGTCAAAAAGGTTATTTTCAGAATTGAAAGGGCAGGTCTTTTGTTTGCTATTAGCTGTAATGTGCTGAACAAGTAAGTGGAGTCTTGAGGGAACTCACTTATGCAGGTGTCATACTCTTGCATGTACAATAATCCATTACTGCATCTGCACTCGTAACTGCCCCAAGTATTTTTGCATTTGCACTTGGGGCATTGGCAGGCCAGCTTCTCTTTGCATTCGTCCACATCTGAAACACAGCCAAAAATAAGAGAACAAATGAGTTGAATGAACAGCTAATGAAAATTAGTATTATATAATTGTTATCCAAAGTGATGAGCCTTTGGCATCGGAAAGAACTTTCTATGCATGGCAATTGGAGTTCATAAGCTGCAAAAATTTACAAAAAGCAAGAAAACTTGTGTTTTTCCATGAACCTAAAATCTGAATATTGATGTGGTAGCCCAGTGGCCAGATCCAAGAATAATCCTAAATGACTATACAGCAGAACTTTTGTTTTGTTTAAAAAATAAAGAAACAGGTGAAATAATAAACTTTCCATGATATAAATGGAGAAACCAGGGCACTGATTGGAGTACCTTCACAGTTCTTGACTCCATCACCCTTAAATCCTAGTGGACACTTGCAACCTTGCAAATGATCCTCCTGAATGATCCATTATAGAGAAGATATTAAATTTACAAGGAAAAAATATACATATGTATCTTTTTCCAGTGGGAGCGAGCAAGGTTCCAACAAATTCAAGGTACTTACAACACAAGCAGAATAAGTCTTGCCATCATGGGTTTTCTTCCAACACCCTCCATTATTAATTTCACAACGTAAAGATCCTGAAGCTATTTGACCAAGCAAGCAGAAACATTATATATAGGTCTAACCACATACGAGCCAGCGAAAATTAAAATGGCAATTTTTATGATAACGGACTTTAAAACCTGTAAGTAGAACTGGCTAACTTCTAGAACTAACAGCCGACAATAACAAGGAAATATAGCAACAATATCAACAAAAAATCTGTTTGAAGATAAGCAAATGCAATTTTTTTATCTTTCAGGTGCTCAAACTATGCTTCAAGTAGCAAATCCATGAATGGATGCATCACCTTAATATTGCTACAGGTAATATGAAGGTATGAATGTAAGTCACTTCAAAAACATACAGGCGAAATGGAACTCTATAAATAAAACATTAAAAAGAAGCCCAATATTCCATAGTTCGATAGTCCTATCCAATAGCTTTTGCTTATGTTACAATTAGCATCAGTTTATGAATTGACAGCGGTAAATGAAATTATACGGCAGTCAACAATGAAAATACTGCTTTTCTCATCAAAGTTCAATTCAGCTCTACAAAATCTGTTACCTTCACAATGAGTATAACCATCACCAACAAACTTCACACCTCGTACTACAGGACACTTGCACACTCTTCCTCGGAAAGTGTCCTGCAATAAAACAAAACATATATAAATAATTAAAAAAAACAGAGCCAAAAAAAAATTTTAAGCAAGCATTGAAGAGTTCCTGTTCAAACACCAACAAATATGTGAGAATAGACTTGGCAATTTTATCCACGGATATCCATCCATTTTTTGCAGATATGGAAAGAGAAAAAAAAAATTGGATATGGATAGGATTAACGGATATCCGTTTTGCAAATGGATCGGCTATGAACAAAGAGAAATATTTGCAGATATTGTAAAACGGATAAATAGATATCCGTTTTATCCGTAAGCCAAAACAATGTCATTTTGATTCAAGCCAAAACAATGTTGTTTTGGCTGTCTCATAAAAGTCGTTCGAGTCTGTGCTCAGACTCTCAGTGTCTGTTCTGCGATTTCTGTCTCCAGTCTCCCTAAATCGATCAAAGCTTATTGAACTTTCAAACCCCAGGTCAGAACATGAAGATACCTTGCATGCAGTAATGTTAGCAGCTTTGTCCTGCCAACACCCACCATTGTTTTCTAAGCACTCATTCGTTTCTAAATCTGCAAAGGACAACCATGTGAAAATAATTAATGACATCACCCGTATAAGTCTCCAACAACACTTGCGATAATTTCGTAAATAAAGCATCCTCAACGAACATCAAAGGAACCTAACAAATCCAGTTGGGCATCACTCATCAATGGATACTGCAAACTTTTATGTCAATTTCATGCTTTGTATTTTGCAACAGTATTTACACATAGAAAACGAGGGAGAAAAATAACATAGAAAATCAGGCAAGAGTGCTGCTGAGGCTTACTGGAAACTATGTCAAAATGTATACAGCAGGGTAAATGCACTGCAGGATCAAGGGCCTCTCATCCATTTTATTTCACTCTGAACAGATATTTAAGCAACATGCTTGTGTTGCTTTGTTGTAAATTAAGGGTAACTGATGTAAATTATTAAATATTTTACATTAAGAGAAGCAAAATAATTTTTCTATTAAAAAAAGACATGAAAGCTTATTAAAGATAATAACCTTTGCTTAAACATATAGCTGGCTCTGTGGTCTCCTGAAAACCTGCACAAATAGCCTTGAGAACTGCTCCCTTGTCCAATTTACCTGAAATCAGTAAAACGGGAAGATTACAAAATCAGCTTCATTCAATCAGATAGCTAAAGATGTGTTAAAACAGCTGGTTGCTTCAAACCTCGATACTGTCTGTTGTTTATTACAAGAGTTGGCAGTATAGTCACATCTCCACGGGTACCCTTGCCAATCTGAAACCAGGAATGATAAGTACAATAGAATAGACAAATAATTAAAAATAAAAATGAAAGATTAACTATAAAAAGCGAAACGACAAAAATAATAGTCTTAGCGAGCCTAACCTGTGCATCTTGTTCGGCTTTAAGAATGTGATTGTCCACATCTGCCTCAGGGTCTCCAATACATTCATCTATCTTCTTGAGATCAACACCTATGAAATGCATCACAAAATAAGAAAATGAAAAACGTTGTAAAAGCTACAATCTTCAGATCCTAATTAAGCTTGATATCAAAATTCAACGACTCACAGCAAATGAAGTAACTGAAATTTCTTGGTGCCCAACATAATCAGACAAGTTCGATGAAACTTACGAGGTATTACATGCAAAATAAATTATGTAGTTTCATATAGTTTCACAGAGTCTGCAGAACAAATTATGCAGCACAATATAGTTTCACAAAGTCAGAACAGAAAGAATGCTCCAATCAGTTAATCTGTTTCCTTTCAAAGGAAGAGAGGAAACATAACCTGAGCACTAAAACAATGTAAATAGTTTACAGCCACATTCTATTGATGCTAAAATATATGACTCATCTAAATAAATGATACCAAGCATGGAAAAGCTGATGGAAATAACTGGCAGTGAAGTTTGCCAAAATTTCAGAAATCGGTAAGAAACTGTAATAGTAAATCAGAGTAGAGATAAAAAAACAGATGCCGAATCAACTGGAACTACTTGGAGATAAAAATTGAACAATGCCGTCACAACATAACTTTGAACATCCTTAAAGCATAGAAAGATTGACCTACCCAGAGATTTGATAACTTGATCCGCACACTCCTTGGTATACTTCTTCTCTTTCATTGGGCAACGGATTGCAAAGTCAGTCACGTAGTCCCACCAAAGCCATGGCTTTTTGCTTTCATTGGCCACTTTAAAGAAGCAAGCTTGGCGTAAGTTTTGAACCACAACATCCTTCCCATCATACCCTCGGCTGAAGTCCTGCTCAGGATCCGGAGCACAGTACCTTCCATGGTTGATGCATTGGGACTTGCATTGTTTGCTAAGAATAAATGCTTCTGGACAATACCAAGTTATATAGTGAGGGGTGAATTGAGTGTAACCCTTTTGCTCGAGTATCTGAGCGGCTCCCTTGAAGTTCTTGACAAACTCGATCTGGCTTTCACACTTTGGTCCACATTCATCATTGCTATTTGTCCAGAATTCATACTCCACACGTTCATCAGGATGAGGAAGAGCCTCTGTCCAATCTAGATTCATGTTAACCATCTCCCCACTGTTTAGAGCTTTCTTAATACTGTCTCCCAAAGATTTGCTAATAAGGGCCGAGGGGACATTGATGTTTTGTACATATTCAGCCTCTGCATTCTCTTCTTCGGGGGTATCCATGGTAATCAATGGTTCAATTTTGTTATCTGCAACAAGAATAGCGGCAGCCCCACCTCGCTGTGCATTCCAGGCCTTCTTTGTGAAGTAACAATCTGCAAGTGCATTGAGCTTGTACTAAATAAAAAGGTATATTGGAGGCTAGGCCAGCATGATATGTAATTCAATTGACCATTTACAAAAATTGCAAAAAATTATATATAATACCATAATTTGGCTCCGGAAAATCATCAACAAAGTCTATCATTCAATTTTCCATGAAATTATTCATATCAACAAAACTCAGCTCCAGCAAATACTGAGGCACATCCACCGTCAACTTTGAAACTCAAATCGGACTTATAAAAATGTCTACTATGTTTAACTTTTGAAAAAATTTTCACAGTAAAGAAAAAGCATTGTAAAACGCTGGATGCAAACAGCAAGCATGAAGTGGACTACTTAAGGTCTATCAAAATTTTCAACAAGCAACCAAATCCATAAAAGGAAACTAATTTATTACAACATACCATCATTTACGTAAAAACAACCTATTAAAGGTATTTAACCAAATCCATAAAAGGAAACTAATTTATTACAACATACTGTCATTTACATAAAAACAACCTATTAAAAGTATTTAACCAAAAAATTATTAACTTCGTTAAAACTACAACATATCGACAATTTTAGAAAGAGAAATATTAAAATCAATTCAAATGGAACCATAAAACTATCAAAAACCATCAAATTTCGAAACCTGACCTCCTCGATCAACAAGAAGAAAAGTGGGTAATCTTCCAGGCTTCGACTTGAAGGAGAGATCCACTTCATCAAAACTCTTGCACGCCTTTTGATTGGATTTTGGATAAACCACGGTACCAATTAAAGTTCCACCGTATTGAGGAACCCCAAAATTCCCAATCGCACATTCATAAACACCTTTGATTGACTCCGGCGATGTCACTTTCAAGCTGTTCTTCTCCACCACAAACCTCCCAAAACTAGACCCACATAGCAAAAACCATATACATACCAAAACCCCGAACTTTTCCCTCATCTTGCAACTGATTCAACTTTTTTCTCCTTCAACCAACCGATCCAAAGAGAAGTACCCGGATCACCAAACCTTATTTATGGTCTTTCCCTCGAATAATCCACTTACAAAATAACTGCAATCTTAGAAATTCTCCATCAGCAAACGACAAACCCGATAAAATTACATAAAAATACCAATTACTAAGCACAAAAAATAGACCTTTACCCACCTCGCTAAGTAATCTCGAGCTGAATTCTTAAAGAAGCGTACAAAGATTCTCCGTTTGAACGAGAAAGAAGAGTTATTATTCAAAAGGAAATTCGGACTGAAGGACGTGGCAATTACTCTACAGAAATTTCCAATCCTTTTCTAATTTTAACAAAAAAATCGAAATTTAGTAACAAGTTGGTCTTTATTCAAAGCTATATCCAATGGAACAAGAGAAGGGAAGATTTAAACCGCCTTTGATTAAGGTTGAGAGATTAAATGAAATAAAATATATATATATATATTCAATTTTATTTTATTTTTTCGTTACGGGTTTGATTTTCTCGCGACATTTAGCTACTGTTTTCGTTCTCGTGTAAATATCGGATTGAAAATTGGGATTAATGATATTAATAGATCAATAAATCGTAGTTTTGTTCGTTTATATTTTGTGAACGTCATTATCGACTACGTTGTCGTTTTGAGGAGAATCGTTTTACTCATGCGTGTATAAGCTACTTTATCGGTTTGTCATTTTTTTTTTTCTAAGAACAAAATAAATAAAAATTAAAGTAAAAATTAATTGAGATTTAATAATGTGAAATACAGACACCCCTAAATTTTGTGAAATATATATTTTAATTTTATTAATTTTAAAATTATTCATAATCCTAAATTATTAAAAAAATTATTAATTTGGACGAATATTCGCTATAATTATTATACCAATTTTTTAATTATAAATTTGATAATCTAAATTAAGGGATAGGAGTTTTCTGAGTATTTTAAAAATTAATAGAATTAAAAAATAACTAATTAGAGCTCACAAATTTTAAGTAATTATATTAATTATCATGTTTCATATAATTTATATAATAAAATGGGACTGAGATGATGAAAGACATTCAATTATTATTTTCAATAACGATAAAAATATGAATTCTATATATAAATTATGGAATATAAACGATAATATAATAAGATTAGTTATTATATAATTTGTAATAAATAATGAAGGTTATATGACAATTAATATGACAATTATATCATATTAAATTTTATTTTATAATTTATATAAATTTTTTTTATCTCTCTAATAATTCTCAAATTATTTTTTTTAGTGTAATTAATTTAATGACATTAGCTGATAATTCATTTTTATGTTAAATAAATAAAAGAATTCTATAATTTTTAGAAATATTTATGTAACCTCTATTTCGTTAAAATATTATTTTATTATAATCACTATGACACATTAAAAATTATAATTATTTTGAAAATTAAATATACCATTTCTTATTTTTTTAAATTCTGTATATTAAATATTTTAATAATTTTTTTTTATAAATAATAAAACTTAAAAATTCTTTGTTTCTAGAGTCGTTGGATTGATTCGAAGCCTTTCAT
>JAVXUL010000004.1:498369-512087 GCA_035590515.1 Trichilia minutiflora | reverse complement strand
TGATAATTAAGGAGTGTATTATAGACTAAAAATTACTATAAATAGTAAATAGAGAATTCTGAATCATTAGCAAAAATTTTTTCTATTACTTTAATTAACTTAAAATATTATACAAGTTTTTATAAAACTTAAAAAAAATAGTTCTAATTTAAGAAATTTAATAAAAAAATTAATATATATATGTATATATATATAGGAATAAATACAAATAAACCATTGGATTTTAGCTTTAATTGCCCTTAAGCATGTAGGTTTTGTGATCATGTGATCATTCACTTTTCAACAAAGTTGATCGTGATAAAAGAATTTAAAAAGCAAAAAAAATTGACACTTTTTTCCCATTAACCCTACTACCAAGCAAGAGACAAGAACCAAGAGACAAGACTAGCTCAACTACTTGCATGTACTTTACTATAAGCTTAATTAATGAATGGAGTGCAAATGTGAATTTTTGGCTAATTTAAATTGATTTTTCTAAGAATAATTGAAAATATTTGAATTTGAAGGTTATAGTTAAATATATACACTAATTTATTGTCATATGGGTGATGTTTATACTCATTAAATTTTTATAAAATAGCATTCTAATAATATGTTAGAGACCAAATTATGTTTAGTTATTGACTTTAACATGAAAATAAATATATTTTTGCATTTGATGGTTAAAAATAGTAAATTTTAGAATATTATTTTATATATAAATTAACGTGATAGTATTATATATCTTAATTCGATATTTTTACGAAAATAAATCAAAATAAATTATATGAAGCATGTTATAACAATGAAATTGCAATATTATATTATACCAATTATCTAATCTGTTCATATAAAATAATTATATATACAAGAGGGTTATGTAAACATGTATACAAATTGAAATATATATATCTATTTAAAATATTAGATAATTTTTTTTTATACGTGAAAAATTTTAATCTATCAAATCGAATACAGGTATAAGTTGAATTGGTCTACTGTTGTTTATCGGGAGGACAATTTAGATAAAATTCACTATCTAACTCCTTTAACGTTTCAGATATCTCTGAAATTCGTACTTAAAATTTTTTTAAAATTCAAATTTTTATCATTAAATTAAATCCTAAAGAATTAAATTATGAATATACCACATAAATTCTAATTTATCCGTAAGATAAGACAGATAGTTAGATATATAATTTAAAGATTTGAGAAGTTGATATGGTCAATGAATTCTTACTCATCTAGAAGTGTTTTAATGGTATTATTAGTGGAATCCCTCTCATATGATATGATATGATGACATTGCATTTTCCAATGTCCCATCACAATAAATAGTTTTGAAACATTTAACTTGCTTAGCAAGTTCATTTGATCCTTTTCTTCTATCCAAATTACCAACTACCTTTCTCTATATGCAATAACCTTATCAACAAAGTTGTATGGTCTTTTGGAAATTTAGGAAGATAGGAACGTGGAGGAAAGTGATTATTTTTTTCATTGAATTTAAAAAAAAAAAAACTCAATTATTATAATAATATTAAAAATATCTTAAAAATACAAAATTTTATATAAATATGTTAGTATTATAATATTCTCATATGTTTTATATATTTTATTTTTTTATTCTCTAATAAATTTTAATTAAATTTTTTATTAAGATATGTATAGTCAAAGTTATGAATGAAAAAACCCAAAAGTTATTAAAAGGCAAAAGAATGTGAATGATAATCAATAAATTATATGCAATTTTTTTTACTTTTTAAAAATTAAATAATTTTTACATTTGACTAATTTTAACAGCAAAAAAAATATGATATGACATAAGAGCTCTCTCTCTCTTTTTTTTTTTCATTTCCCAACTTATGGTTATCAATTATCACACCTAACTTTCTATTCATGCCAATTCTTACTTGGCCAACATGTCACCATCTCTAATTTATGAAGCTTTAAATATCCACCTTGTACAAATTAATTATTATAAATTCATGTAACAACTTTTATATAAATTTTTTTTTGTAAAATATAGGATATGCAATAATATTTTATTGGATAGTAAGATACAATATTATTATATTCTTATAATTTTATATGTTAAATAAATAAAAATAAATATATATTTTTTAATTTATAAGATAGCTTAATAAATCTTAATTAAAATAAAATAAGATGATAAAAATATTATTATTATTATTTTATATCAAAATTTTTAATTTTTTAATAAAAGTATGTTTGTTCTAAAAATAAAAAAAAATGTTAAATTTTTTATACAGACAATAATAATTAATTAAGTAAGTAAGGATATTTTTATGAATATATTTTGTAAAATTTTTTAGATTTTTAAGATTAGATAAAAAATTAAAAAATATTTTTTAAAGTAAAAAGTATTTTAAAGAATTCATTAAATTAAAAAAATAATCTTAATAATTTTAAATAGATAAATTTAAATAATTACTCATTAAAACAAAAAAGCTAACTGCAGTAATGAAAAAATAATAATAAAATGATGACAAAATGATCAACAAAATTATACTATTGTAATATATATATATATATATATATATATATATATAAAAGACAAGGTATATAAGACAAGCAACAATTATTTAAGTTTCCATTCATATGTTACACTAATTTAAGGAAGTACACGAAACTAACAGTCTTCTATTCAACCCTACAACATCAAACAGACTATTTTCACAGGAAAATTATTACAGATTACAACATATTAAAACTGAACAAACTGCAAAACATCATCAAAATCAACAGATTCCCCATTAATTCCTGACCCATTAATGGTTGTGCATGATGATGAGTTAACCCCAGAAATCACATCTCCATGATCAGATGATAAAACATCAATACTCATGTGTCCAGTTGATTCAAAAGCAGTCAGTTCATCAAAAGCAGTCATGTCTCCAATTGGCACCTGATGTTGATGATCTTGTGATTCCTGTTTGATTGATTGGGTTGATGATGAGAAAAATGGGTTGTAATGATCTTTATCTGTAATATGGGTATTACCAAAGTTGATCATTGGACACTGATCTGCTGTAGAATCCAGGAAAATATTCTTAGAAGCTTTTAGTAAATTTTTGCAAGTGTGATATCCATAATAGATTGTTCGAAACAATGGAGGTTCTTCTTCCATTCTTTGAACTTGTTTTGTTGCTTGACAACCTCGATCATGCTTATGGGTACACCTAAAATATTGCCTGAAATAATAATTTCCCACAAAAATGAAAAACATTAATATTATCATCATCTGTATTTTCTATTTTTTAAATTTCATTACTGAAAAAATATATATATATATAATACCTTGGATATTTTGCATGGAGAATCACTTTCTGTCCATATTTTCTCCATCCATGTCCATCATCTACCAAAGAAGAACTGTCTTGTCTTTCTGTTTCAACACCCTTTCTGCAACAAAATTGCAAATATACGATACAAGAAACAAAATTCAGTCCAAATTAAGGGCATAATTGTAACTCTATAACAACATTAGATATTCTCATTATCAAATGAATACATAAAATACTTTCATTAACCTGCATCCACTGTATTAAATAGATACTAGCAACTCTGAGTTAAATTACAAAATGATTTATTAGTGTAACTTAATTACTAAACTACCCTTTTTTATTCAATCATCGTTGAATCATGGAAAAAATATAATAGACAATATTTTAATCTTATTCTTATTTTTCTTATTTGTTTTTTACCTTCTCTTGTAGCGTCCTCTCCGATCTTTGATCGTTAAATTCTTACTACTTTCCTCGGAATCTTCAGACTTCCGGTAACCACCATCCCAGGAACTCAACCGGGCATTCGCCAGAACTTGAGAATCCTCATCGGAATCGCCATTCTTCAGTATCGAAAGTGAAGCTGTGAACGAATTCAATATGTTCACCGCAAGATCTTGGCTGATGAACACTTCTGATCTACTGTTTCCTATCGATTCTTGTATCAGATTCTTAAGCCGGAGAGCAAATCCTCTTCCTTTGAGAAGCTCCTCGATTGCTCGCCGACGACAGGAAGGTAAATTTTCCGGCCAAGAACCACAAGAATCCATAGAAATTATTTTTAAGTGAAGACAGCAAACTAGCAAGAGAAAAATGAGAAAGTAAAAGCAAATTTATATAGAAGACACAATGGAAATTTAGGACAAGAAGCTTGGAAGAAAATTCCTCAACCTTAGTTGTTTGTCTATCCCACGCGCGCATCTACCTTCACGCGGAATAATTTTCGGATTATAGAATTCGATTGAAGGAGATTGCATTAAAGGGTTTGGTGGAGAAGCGCGTGTGTCACTTTGATGAAAGAGCGTAATAGGGTTTTTGCGTGACGAATGCGACGTGATGTAATTCACGTACGTCAATGTCGTTTCATCATAGAGAGACCCCTGGGATCCCTAATTTTGTTTGTATATATTTTACATATTTATAAATAAATATAATAATTTTCCATATATGATAAATAGGTCCCTTACTCCAATGAAATAACTGAAATAATTTTTACTAATGAGCTACATACTCTAACATTGCAATGATAAAATTTTTTATATTCTAAAAGTTAGTATACTACTATAATATAAAATTAGCAAGTTTTTTAAACTCGTTGACAATTTAATAAAGAAAAAAACTATATGTACATATAAGATTTTATCAAATTTATATTTTTAGTTTTATTAATTTTAAAAATGCTAGTATAAACTCTAATCAACTAATTTAATTTATTAATTTAAATGAAAATAATTAAGGATGGATATTTACATATTAGATCGGATTTATAAATATGTCATAATTTAATCCAAATAGAACGAAGCAGATTGGATTAGATTGATTTCGCAAATTAAGTTTTAGGTCTAATTAAATATAATTCAAGATTTAAGTTTAAATATATAAATAGTGTGGATTAGATCAAATTTAGGCCTAAAAAGAAAAAAGAGATAATATATCATATAAATAAATTAATCAATTTATAATATATCTAACTTTTTTTTTTACATTAAAATAATTATATCAGTTCTTATTATTAAACTTTCATTTTTTGTAATTATTACTTAGCAATTTTTTGTCATTTTTCTATAGATTTAAGAAAAAAAGAAAAATCATTTAAAAATAGAATAAAAAATAGAATTAGTATGAGAAATAACATTCCTTTATATTTACGTAAAAATAATTCATAATATTAAAATAAATTATTTTTATTGCAAATTAATGGATTAAATTCAATTCAATTTACAATTCAATTTGGGAATGTAAATTATAAAATTTTAATTTACAAGTTGATTTATAAATTTTTTAAGTTAATTCAAATTACGTAAATTATCGAATTAGATTAATTTAAATTAGATCGATTAGAATTTATCCATCTCTAAATATATTGATAATTTTGTACATTTAACTCTCAGAATAATTATAATTACAAAAGTATTTTAATAATTATAATAAATTAATAAGTAAATTGATTAAATTAATATATATTTTTTAATATATAGAATATTGAGTGGGTTTTCTAAAATTAATAAGATTAAAATATATATTTAATAAAATTTTAAAAAATGTATGGTCCATTTACTATTTAAAAAAGTTATAAGGTTAAATTAAAGAATACCGTTACTTGCAAAACATAAAAAATTAGGGACTCAGAAGCTATTTTCCCATTAAAAGTTGAGCGCACGAGATTTGAAGATTTCTTATCTGTTCAGATACAACTGGAACTAATTATAGAAAGCCGATAATAACCCTGGAAAGCGAAGATACTAGGCGGGTAGTAAGAGACATTGAGGGGTATTTTGGGAAAATATAAAACGACAAACTTACTCAGGTTACACCCAAGTCTATGTCCCCACTCCCCACATGTTCTTGTTTAAGATGTTTGCACATTGGTTTAATTAATTTCACCTTTGGATAAACATTGGCTCAAAAATTATTACGTGTATATCATCAGCATCATTCTTTGTGTAATATCTCTTCATATTCCAAATCATCCTATGATACATTCATCTGTACCGTTGACTTATGCACTTGGAACTGCTCTTTGATTAGAATTTTTAACTTTTTATTATAATTCTTTAAATTGTGAAAGTATAACAAAAAAAGAAGATAATAATAATAACAAAAAAAAAATTAAAATTAAAAAATATTATAATTATCGCTTTTTTGACATCTAACACGAATAAATATTTAAAAAAAAAGTGACTCGTATAAGCTATTCTTTTATATGTGTATTAGGGTTTTGCAAAACGCTGGAATCAAGCTTGAGCTAGTTTTACAAATTATTATAAGAGTATTGTTTAGATTACAAATTTCTGTTTAATTTTATTGATTTATTTAAATTAATATGATAATGTTATATTTTTGCTATATATCTTATATCTTTATGAAATGAAAAAAAAAAATTTAGAAAAAGTATTATATTGCATTCAGTTATAATTATTTGAAATTTTTTGTCCTAATTTTAATTTTTTATTATAATTTTCAATTTTTCAACAGCAATTCTTAATTTTTTTCTTATATTTTAAAAATTAAGGCTTAAATATTATTATAAAAAATTAAAAAATCACAAGGAAAAAAAATGAGGAAATTATAAATATCCATAACATAACCCATTATATGCTAAAAAGGGTAAAAAAATATTTGACCAAAGTCACTAGAAAAAATCAATGCTAAAAGAAAAAAAGGAATTCAAGCACAAAAAGGTCAAAAAAAATATTTTTTTTTATATTATAAGATATATTAAAAATGGAAAAAGTACTTTTTTTTAAAAAATATATATTTTAGGAGACGTACAAAAATGGGAAGTATAACTGATTTGATAATAAAATAACAGAAAGTTTCCAAAGAAAAACAAACAACAAACAAACAAACAAATAAAGGAGAAAATCCATCATGGATGACAACGGTGGGCTGGGGTGGGGTGAGGTGAGAGAGGTACTTTGCAGCTGTAAGTCAAGTCATTAATATTCCACGATAATTTATATTTAATTTTTAATTAATAAAAAATCACTACAATATAATATAATACTACGCACGTTTATTACAACTTAATACTATACAATAACGCACTAAATCAAAATACTATTGTTTTAGCACTAACTAGGTTAAGGTTTGGGAACAAGCTTAACCTAAAAAGGGTATAATGGAATCGTCTGAAAGATGAGCATGGTTTACTACAAACAGGCTGAATAATCATTTCCTCCCTACTAATACCCGAAACCCTTGTGTGTGTTTTCTTGTTTCACAAGTATCCATTACCCTTGGGGGTTGGATACTTGTGATAAAAACATAAGGATATCGAGATATTAGGTTAAAAAATAGAAGAGTATCAAAATATTAGATCAAAAACAGGGAGGAAACGGTTATGATACAGGTCAGTCCTAGTCCAAGCAATGGATAAGAACTAAAGTGAAGGATACAATAATGAAGGTCATTGAGACTGAAGAACCTTGTATACTGTATTGCTGTTGTCAACACTTCCTTGTAGTGTAAAAATAAGAGCCAAGCATGATCTTTACACAAAAAGCTATTATTTATATACTACACTATTTTTCTCTCCATTTTTTTTTTACTATTCTCCATAGCATACTTCGGACAGGCCACTTCAGGCCTCTGATCTGACCAGCGTCCTGTTATTTTCACTTATGAAAAAATCCAAACAGGAAAAAGAACCAACGAATGTGTTCAAAATGACTCGCCTGGCATTTTTCTGATCATTTTTACTTCCCACTTGAATCATACAACTGACAATTTCTATACACCGAACCACTCTTACTTGGCTGTGATTGGCCTTCTCACTTGCAACTCTCTGCAGTGAAACTGTTAATCCTGCTCTGTTGTCAATTACGGTTATTTTTGAAAATAATATACCAGGGCGAAATCAGCTCTTCTGCTCATCTGAAAAATGAGAACCAGATAACATCAAGAGGTTCGGCAGAATAACAGAGAACTTCAAACACTAACGTGAAAAGGAAAGAAGGTGTTAATTTTATTTCCCAGCAACTCTTCATGAGACTCAATGACTAAAATCAAAATATTGCAATGATTCCAGGCAATAACAACTGATTACAAAGCTGGTGTAGATTTTTGCTTTTTCTCCTATTTAAAGCAATTCTTCTGATAATCTAACATCACCTGAACTCTTAGGTCACAACCATTCATCATAAACCAGATTTAAATTTTCTATGTTTTACAACAAGTGATGCTCCGTGTCATTACAAGTGGTGAAGCGAAGCTGGGAAGTGCAGTGCAGCATAAGCAACAAAATTTTCAGCTAAACATATCGATATTCCTGATATTCCTCCTCCCTAACCTCAACATGTTCATTCTAACAAGTAAAATTAAATCCCTGCTGATAAAGAAGTATATTAACTTTGTCAAGAATCATAAATTCAAGGTGATTTCAAACAAATTACTTGCATGAAAGGTAAGCAAACAGAAATGTATTAGTTTAATTGAGGATCCATTTGAAGGGTATAATTCAAGCTTCCTAAAGTTCTGCAGCATATGCCCATTCTGATCAATGTTGAACAGTTAAATCAGGGGCAGATAGGTTCAATCACACGGAATAAAAGGTTTCTGATATCTGGCAATAAATGTATCAAACTGAATTCCTTTTTATGCAATTAATTCGGTTAATAACGAGCTATTTCTGAGTAAATAATTAATAAGCTGTGCTCTTATTATCATTATCAGCAGATTTTATAAAAGCAATTTTCACAGATAAATTAAAACAAGCACTTACCATAAAAGTTTAGAGCTATGTGCTGCAAGAAAGCCATACGATGGATAGGGCTGTGGGAAGCCATCTCAATGTGTTCAAGAACAAGTCAACAACAGGGTATAACATGTGCTAACTGGAAGATTGATCTGGTTGTGGGCCCAAATTGTCACACTGTTTTCTTAGTACCTCAGCTTCTCTGGCTACCTGGACATCTGAAGGCCAAAAGCATTGATGCACAACTTTGAACAGAAAACGAGGGAGTAATGCAACAATTATAATAAGCAAAATGGTGAGCCAATAGGTAGGTGACCTCGCCTGATGGTAGAATGTCCTGCCAAAAGCAAAAGGTATGTTTGCTTAATCAAACAAAACTGGAATGAGATAAGCAATAAAATGTATTCCATTAAGAATCAACAAAACTAACCAGTAATTTGGAAATGCAGGAATAGAATCAATAACCACCACACAGCCATACGCAATAATTATTGATCCCCATACGGCAAAATGAGTAACATATACCCAATGCTGAATATCCATTGCCAGGTGTATGTTAACAAGGATAACCACAGCTACTGTCCACAAACTGCCCAAGCTCCATATATCAATTGTGCTCTCCTGGTAGGTGTATAAAGGTATGTAAAATAGAACAAGACTCTGCCACAGCGTGTCGCACATTGTGATCCAGAAGAGTTGCATATTGTATGCCTCTTGTCTATGCCCCACATCATAAAGTTTTGGGTACTTCATTAGTGTCCTACAACTTAAATCCTTGTCGAGAATACCAACAATAACGGTGGGGACAGATGTATAAATAAGAGAATAAAATACACTACTCCAATCTGTTAATGCAGAAGTTGTTGAAAATCCTGTGAATAATATGTACCTACAAATAAAGTAAAATTAAAGTTCATTACGTGCAAGTAAGATATATGTAAAGAAAACAGAACTTTTGTTTTTGGTGTAATAAATTCATAATACCGAATTGCCACCTATAATTGTGGTCGACAATGCATGAAATCAAAAGCCAAGTTTGAACATGGAATAAACAAATAGTGTCATATCCCCAGTGTCATTGGATAAAAGACCAAAAGTAGAAATACAATGAATAAACCAGATTCCTTTTTTTTTTTTGTAAATACTAAGGATTTTGAAGTAATTCCTTCATAGCAGTTGTTTGAGGCATATGATGAAAGATATATCTATATATTCAAGCTTGATAAAAATGAAAGAGGAAGGATATATCATCTTTAGGAACAATGCTAAAGGAAATTTGTTGGCTTTGATGATATGGGTAATAAAATTCTATTTTGATTGAAAATCTGTGTTAAATAGAAGTATAAAGTATAATTTTCTAAGTATTACCTAGTTATGTGACAAAAGTCATAAGATGAGTTTTTACTTTTGCACTTGAAACTTTTAATTTCAAAACCCTTATGTTTATAAATGATGTTTGATGTTATGATCACATGTGATTGTTACTATATGTAGTATAAATGAGAAGTCATGAAAATTAATTGAGCATATAGAAGTGAATCTTTATGGTAATACACATAAAAGCACATTCTCTTTATGTTATTCTTTGCTTTTTGTCATATTATAGATGATATAACTAATGTAGTATTGGTATCTATTTTTGATATTATTATGATAATATGTTTGGCTTTTATGCTTAAACATGATTTGATACTCTATTTGTGCATAAGGATGATAGGTTATTAATGGATATGATTTGATTGTCTTTGAAAATGGATGATTATGTACCATTTCAATAGAGAGTGCTTTTGTGGCATTCAGAATAGATTGGGGGTGATCGAGATGAGTTAGATGAGAAAATTTCTAATCAGGCTTAAAGTAAGTTAATTTTCTAGAAAGAAGATTGATACCTTGATGTTTTTAGTTTGATATATTTAAAAAGTATTAATACATTAAGGAAATGTATTAATACTTTAAATCGATGTCCAAAAATATAAAGGACAATTTATTTGAGTCTGGAAAAGTATCGATACCTTATGATGAAATTATTGACATTTTATACGTAGACTGATGAGTTAATATTTGACTCTAAAAAGAACTGATACATAAGGGAGTTGATGTCCAAGAAATATAAAGCACATGTATTAATCTGGGTCTCGAAAAGTATTGATACCGGTATCTTATAGTTAAATTATTGACATTTTATACGTGGACTGATGAGTCAAGATTTGACTCTAAAAAGGACTGATACATAAGGGATAGGTCGCTATTGAGCATGAGAAGTATCGACACTTCAAGGGTACATGTCAACACATTGGAACGTCATTAATGTGCATTAAATACACTGTCTAATGACATTGACACATGTCACAATAGGATTAATTCAAGATATTTTAGTTTTTCGTCTATTTTAATTAGCCAATAAACGACTACCGTGTTTTTTCATATTTAACTCCAATTGAAAAGTCGTGTCTTTTCAATTTTCGAGATCGAGAAATTTAAATGTCAAGTATCGGTACATTCTTTAAAAGTATCGACACTTTATTCACAGCTTTGAAAACCAAAGCACCAAGTGTCGATACTTTTGTCGATACTTTCCTAAAAGTATCTACACTTTTGCTCTATTCTCTTTCAAACTTCATAACCGTCCACTGGTTCAGTCTTTTTTAAGTTTCTTACTCTAAAAGGCAATAAAAACCATTATCCCCTCTATACTATTCAATCATCTCTCTCTCAAAAACCTTTGCAAATACTCAAGTTTCCCATGAAAACTCTTACACATTCAATTAATATGCCACAAGGATGAAAATCCCTACTAACACACCAAAAGGAAAGAGACCAATACTTGACGATTCAAGCCAAAACCCACCTCGGAGCACAACATCTGGAGATTCACCACCCAAGATGTTGAGGGTCAATTCCTCACCCAATTTGCTCATTGTAAGATTTCTGTAGCCAAATTATCGATTTTGGTTTTCTTGAGTCCATTAACTTTGCTTATTTGGATAGATTTCATAAATTTAAATGGATGAACTTTCTAAACTATAGAGGATAATATCATAAAGAGCTTATTAGTTGTTTTATTCAAACCTGGATAATAAGAACCCCAAAACTAGACAAAGATTGTTATCTAAATTTCGGACTTGAGTAAAAAGGATTGATTTTGAAATTGAAAAAACGACATTAGGTCGATATTTGTGGATAATACTGAGTGGAGAGAACTATTTCATGAGTAACTTTCAAGCATTAAATACCTGTCAAATTGTTTTTTGAAACTCGAATATGATTGAGATTAATCCCAAGCTTGTTTGATTAGGGCACGAGCACATTCTCTACTTGATTTTTTCATATAACCTTAACCCTCATTCGGGGTCGATTTTTGAAGATAACTCTAGAAGATTTATAGTGGATGCGATACATCATTGAGGGTAAAAGGTTTAATCCGTTAGCTTGGATTAAAAATAGAATTATTAGGACATTTGCTTCGAGATCACATCAGCTCCATTGCGAGTATCCCATGATTAATATCTTGTGACATGTGTCCAGGAGGAAGCAGACAGTGTCATCTTAGCCCTTAACTATTCTTAGAGAGACTAGCTGATGGAGATTGGGTACTGTAAGTATGATACTGATACTAAGGAGAAATATTACTCCATAGATTCAAACACAGACACATGAAATTAAGAAGCAACCATTGGAGTAGCAAACATTTGAGCTACCACCCCAGATGTAGGACCATCAGATGTTTCTCCACCAACTGAGGAGACCCTTTTACAACATCCTCCCCTTCAACAACTATTTTTGGCACTTTCTTCTTCTCTATCACTACCTGAGAGACTACTATCAGAGATCTTAGAACATGTCAGCAGCCTTAAGTCGATAGTGATAACTTAAATGCACAACATGAACTGAAGACTCAACAAAAGAGAGCAGATTTTACGATCCCTAAACCAATTAGTGGTCAATTTAGGTCTCGTGGTTAAGACTTTTAGGACTGAGATGAAGGATTCCTTGGCCACCATCACACGCCAATTGGCATAAGTAGCTACACCTACTCTAGGACCTAAAAGTGTAATGGTAACTTTTGTAATATTTAATGCAATCATTTATTGTAGATCAGAGAGTCGTTGGAAGCCATATCTCAAACATTTAAAAGCTATGAGTTTCAGTGAATAGAAGAGGGATTTAAAAAAAGAGAGAGATTTAAGAAAAAAAAAGAGAACAAGCCAAGCAAACAAAAGAAATTACTAAGAAATTCATTGTAATCAAATATTAAAGCAAAATTTTTATATTTTTCTATATGGAGAAGCCTTGTATTGAGATCATTGTATATATTCTCTTGTGAGAGAATTTCTATTATTGTCTTTGATTTCATTTAGGTTCCACTTCACTCGAATTAAAAAAAGGAGATTGTGAGTTTCACTTCACTTGGTTAAAAGGAGGGGTTGTGGGTTTTACTTTGCCCGTTAAAAAAAATGAGATTGTATTAGATTTCACTTCATCCCTGTAAAGAAGGAGATTGTGGATTACATTTCATCCGTCAAAAAAAGAGAGTTACAAAATTTCCCTTCATCATTTAAGAAGAAGTTTGTATTTGGATTTCTTTTGACTCGTGAAACCAAAGGTAATATAACCTCAATATGGAGTAAAAACCAAGAGAGTGGACACAGGTCGAATTACTGAACCACTATAAACTCTATTTGTAAATCTTCTATCTTTTTATTATCTTTATTAACTATTTTGCATTCATAGCAATTTAAATTATCATCATTCTCATTTAGCCCATTCACATCCTTCACATTATCTTCATTTAGCTTTAAAATTTTATAAAATTCAATTCGCCCACTCTTGAATATTGCCATCTGGGTCAAC
Organism: Trichilia minutiflora; assembly: GCA_035590515.1. Taxonomy (NCBI): domain Eukaryota; kingdom Viridiplantae; phylum Streptophyta; class Magnoliopsida; order Sapindales; family Meliaceae; genus Trichilia; species Trichilia minutiflora. The sequence continues at coordinate 498,533 of JAVXUL010000004.1, read as the reverse complement.
AACCTTATGGTCATATAAATTTATATTTTAATGATAACAAAAGACTTATTATTTGAGCAAAAAAAAAAAAAAAAAGAGTTCATGTACATATTTCTTGAAGAATTAAAAGAGAATAAATTAGCCAAAAAAATGAATCAAAAACATATAAAAGAAGTTTGTCACGT
>JAVXUL010000004.1:485251-498269 GCA_035590515.1 Trichilia minutiflora | reverse complement strand
GTGTGTTCAAGGAGAAGAAGAAGAAGAAATCTGCTGGTGCGAGGAATAGTCGCCGTGACCATTTTTTGCATCAACAGCTTGTATTTTATATTAATTATATATCTTAATAAAAAATCTTTGGTTGTATGTGAGGTAATGAGAGAAGGTGAGTGAGAACCCATTGAAAAATTGACCATTTTCTAGAATTTTAGAGCCAATTGACAATTGAATATCTTAAATTCAAATGAAAAATAAAAATATAACGTAATATACATTAAAAAAATCTATTGGTGAATGTCATTATTAACAAGGAAGCAGCCAATCTTCGTCACAGGGTTGGCCAAACATTCTTATCGAGTCTGATTAATTTTTAAAGAGTATTGTTTAGATTATAAATTTTTATATAAATTTATTTAAATAAATTAATATGATACTGTTATATTTTTATTGCGTATGTTATATTTTTTATAAAAATTACAAAAAAAAATTATGAGTAAAAAAATGATATAAAATATATAATAATAATAATATAAGTCACACGTCCATTTTTATGAATAAAATTTGTTATTATTTATTAATATTTTAAATATAAATTAATGTGATAATTAATATAGTACATTAAATTATTGTTATATGTTCATATAATGTTTTTTTTATTATTATTATTATTTTACTCTTTTAATAATAATAATAATAATAATAATAATAATATGAAATCTACTTATTTTTTATTATTATTTTAAACCTAATACTGATTTTTATTAACAACAATATGAATGTTCTATGCTAAAAGGAGTAAAAATATTTGAACAAACTCTCTAGGTTCTAGAAGAAATCAATGCTAAAAAATAAGGAATTCAAGTACAAAAGGGTTATTTTCATATATATATATATATATATAAAGATACTTACAAAAATAGAAAAAAGGTATCCAAGTACAAAAAGAAAGTATTTTTCTTTATATATATATATATTTGAAGAGATGTACGAAAACATGAAGTATAACTGATTTGGTAATAGAATCCTTAAATATTATTAATCAATTTTATTACTTTCCAAAGAATAAAACAAACAGAAAGTTTCCAGAGAAAAAAACATAAACAAACAACAAAATCCATCATCATCTTCATGTGGATGAAAATGGGGAGAAGGTCCAACTTTGCAGCTGTAAGTCAAGTCAGCTGAAAATGGTGAAAGCAACTTTATTAGAATTTAATACTATGTTCAGGCCTTTATATGCTAATGGGAATGGGATTAATACCAACATTGAACATAAGAGGACACGTTAAATCTTAATACTATTGTTTGAGCCTTAACTAGCTTAAGATTTTGGAACAAGCTTCGCTTAAAAGGGTGGTATGGTGGAATCTTCTGAGAGATGGACATGGTTATTACACAATAGGGTAAATAATAGTTTCCTCCCAATTATTACACGATACCTCTATTTTTTTTCAAAAATATCTAATATCCCTGACCTCACAAACTTAATTGAATAAATTCTTTTATCGTAGGCAGTGGGGTATTAAGTTATATTGACCCCAGCAAAAATGATACAGGTCAGTCCTAGTCCTAGTCCTAGTACAAGCAATGGATAATGAATCGAAGGATACAATAACGAAGGTCATTGAGATTGAACAACCTGTATACTATATTGCTGCTGTCAACACTTTATTATATTCAACCGTAAAAATAAGTGCCCAGCCTGATCTTTACACAAAAAAGTATTATGTACTAGATTGTATTTTTCTCTCCATTTTTTTTAATTTTCCATTGCATACTTCGGACAGGCCACTTCAGGCCTCTTATCTGACCACTGACCAGCATCCTATTATTTTCACTTTTGAAAAAATCCAAACACCAAAAAGAATCAACGAATGTGTTCAAGATGACTCACTGGCATTTTTCCAATCATTTTTGCTCCCACTTGAATCATCCAATCGGCAATGTCTATCCACGGAACCATTCATCTTGGCTTTGATCAGCCATCTCAATTGTACTTTCTACCGTGAAACTGGTAATCCTGCTCTGTCATCAATGTTGGTCATTTTTTACAAAATAAAAATATGCCGGTTCGAAATCAGCTCGCAACTCATCTGAGAAATGAGAACCAGATAACATCAGAGGGCAGCGAAAAGTAAGGATGATGTCGATTTTATTTCTCGGCAACTCTACTCGTCATGAAACTCAATGACTCAAATCAAAATATTACAATGATACCAATATCTTTCCAGGAAATAAAAATTGATTTAGAAGCTGGCATACATTTTTCTTTCTCTTCTATTTAAAGCAATTCTTCTAATAATCTAACATCAACCGAACTCTTTGGTCACAATCATTCGTCATAAACCAGATTTAAATTTCCTATGTTTTAAAACAAGTGACGCTCCACGTTTATCCTGTTTACAAGTAGTGATGCAAAAGCTGGGAAGTACAATGCAGCATAAACAACAAAAATTTTCACTTAATCATATTGATATTGCTTCACCCTAACTTCAACATGTTCATTCTAATTAGTAAAATTAAATCCATGCTGATAAAGAAGTATGTTGACTTTGGCAAGAATCATAAATTCAATGTGATTTCAAACAAATTCCTTATTTGAAAACTAAGCAAACAGAAATACATTAGTTTATCTAAGGTCCTGCATATGACTATTCTGATCAATTGTTGATATGTTAAATTGGGGCTGAAGAAAAGGTTTCTGATATCTGGCAATAAATGCATCAAATTGGATTCCTCCTTATGCAATTAATTCAGTGAGTAATGAGCGATTTCTCAGTAAATAGTCAATAAGGTGTTCTTATCACCATTATCAGCGGACTTTATAAAAGAAGTGTGCACAGGGAAATTAAAACAAGCACTTACCGTAAAAGTTTAGAGCTACATGCTGCAAGAAAGCCATATGATGGATAGAGTTATGGTAAACCATCTCAATATGGGTTCAAGAACAACAGGGTAAAAGCACATGCTAACGGGAAGCTTGATCTGGTTGTAGGCCCAAATTATCAGACCGTTTTCTTAGTACCTCAGCTTCTCTGGCTATCTGGACATCTGAAGGCCAAAAGCATTGATGCAAAACTTTGAACAGAAAACGAGGGAGTAAGGCAGCAATTATTATAAGCAAAATGGTGAGCCAATAGGTAGGTGACTTCGCCTGATGGTAGAATGTCCTGCCAAAAGCATAATGTAAGTTTGCTTAAACATACAAATCTGGAATGGAATAAGTAATGAAAATATTCCATTAAACTAACCAGTAATTTGGAAATGCAGGAATAGAATCAATAACTACCACGCAGGCATATGTAATAATTATTGATCCCCATACAGCAAAATGAGTAACATATACCCAATGCTGAATATCCATTGCCAGGTGTATGTTAACAAGGATAACCACAGCTACTGTCCACAAACTGCCCAAGCTCCATATATCAATTGTGCTCTCCTGGTAAGTGTATAAAGGTATGTAAAACAGGATAAGACTCTGCCATAGCGTGTCGCACATTGTGATCCAGAAGAGTTGCATATTGTATGCCTCTTGTCGATGGCCCGCACCATAAAGTTTTGGGTACTTCATTAGTGTCCTATGGCTTAAATCCTTGTCGAGAATACCAACAACAATAGTGGGGACAGATGTATAAATAAGAGAATAAAATACACTACTCCAATCTGTTAATGCAGAAGTTGTTGAAAAACCTGTGAACAATATGTACCTACAAATTAAGTAAAATCAAAATTCATTCAGTGCAAGTAAGATATATGATGTAAAGAAAACAGAACTTCTGTTTTTTGAGCAATAAATCCATAATACCAAATTAGCACCTACATTTGTTATCCACAATGTATGATATCAAAAGCCAAGTTAGATCATGTAAGCAGTGTCATATCCCCACTGTCATTGGATGAAAGATCAAAAGCAGCAATACAATGCATAAACCAGATTCCATTTTTTTTAATAATAAGAAAAAATAAACCACGTTTCACCTTACAAGAACTTATTCAAAGATTGTTCTATTTATTCAAAGACTGTTCTATGTATACTGCTTTATTCGTCACTGGGCTACAGATGAAAGTAATTGTCCATAACTTAGTATCTTTAATTGTTAAAAAGTTTCAAGCCTGCAAGAAAAATGCCAAAACATAAAATAGATCCCCACCCAAAGACAATAACCAAACATCTAATACACATTAGAAACATAAGATTTAGATATCTTGTAAAAACAGAAAACAATATACCAGAATAACATCAATACAAAAACAGCATTCCGATAGAAGTTGTATAAAACTAAATATCCAAGACGCTGATAATTCCAGTGTCCATGCACCAGAAGTAATCTTTTAAGGAACCGAAACTGTCCCATAGCAAAGTCTGATGCCATCACTGCTTGACGCCCTTCCTGACCACATATTCCAACACCAACATCCGCCATTTGGATCATTGAAACATCATTGGCCCCTATCAAAATGTCAATGGTCAGACAAAGCAAGAACAAGAGCTTCGTACGCAAGAGATTTTTCATTTGCAATGATTTGGATTTGCAGATGGTGAATATTTTGATAAAACTTAAAAGAAAAAATAATTTTTTTTTAAAGTTTAAGCACTGAATTATTACAAGGTTGGCCGATCAAACAAACCCAAGCAGAAGCTCATCCCCCTCCCCAACAGCATAGAAATTATCAGAAGGAAAACTCACCATCACCAATTGCTAGTGTCATATCATCAATGCGGTTTTTGATTAGATCAACAACTCCAGCCTTCTGTAATGGAGCAACACGACAGCATAGCACAACCCGACAAGAAGTTGCAAGGTCAAAAAGCTGAATAGAAATAAAAGAATCAAGTAAATATTAAGCAAGAGTTAAAACAGAGGTTTCACAGAACATAAAAGTAAATTCAACAGCATTATTAAGTAGAAAAAGGTAAATGTAGACAACATTTTCGTGTAGTAACAACTACAGATTATAAAAATAAAAAAATTTTCATACGTCTGACTCCAAATCCTTCTCCAGAATGTACACCAAACTATTCCCATCAATTATGAATGCGAGTGATGCATCAGTTGCTTCCTCCTTCATGGCATGGGCTTGTGGCACAGGAGGAGACCTTACATCATTATGTATCTCAAGATAGTCACTTTCAGTACTCTTTTTCAACATTGAGTTCTGTTTTTGGCTATTTGATGATTTCACACCATATCTGGCTTTTGCATCAGCCAAAAGATTTTTGCATTCCTCCTCTGAATTGCCATTTATAATTATTTGCTGCATATCTGGGGTCAGAAGTTTGGAAGATAGACCAATTGAAATTGCTGTATCTTGTTTATCTCCGGTCAGAACCCAGATCTTAATCCCTGCTTGTCGGAGTGCCTCAATGGCTTCTGGCACACCATCTTGTAGCTTGTCCTCGATCCCAGTAGCCCCAAGTAAAGTTAAGTTGCATTCGATCAGAGCTGCTGTCTGGCGAAGTTTTGAAGCTCTGTCAACTAAGGAGGTGCTTGCATCTTCATACTTGCATTGCCACTGCTCAAGTTCTGCATCTTTTAGATTCCGTGCAGCAACCACAAGAGTACGCAGGCCCTTAGATGAATATTCGGTAAGATGACTCTTAGTTGTATGACTTATAAGATCATTCCTCCCAGAATCTTCAGCTAATATACTGAACATTGAACTATCAGCTCCCTTCACCAAAACCTTCACTGAATTGTCAGGGAATCTGATGACCACAGACATTCTTTTGCGGACACTATCAAACTCATGTAACCCCAATACATCCAACCTACATTGAACATAATAGATCAGCATAGGGAGCTTCCATTTCTACAATGCAATAAATTATTTCAGAAAACAATACACTACTGTGGGCAATATTAGAAAGTGTCATCAGCAATAAGATTGAAATATTCAACCTGAGAAAGGAAACTAAAAGGAGAAGTGAGAAACTGTCTACCTTAGACTTTCTCCATTGACGTCAATCACAATATGGCCAGATGTGCGCTCAAAGAGAGTATATCCATAAGCAGAGGCGGCTGAAACTAATGCTTGCTCATCAGGAGATTCGCCCTGATAATAAATGGCTTCCATATTTTCAAGATCTTCACAACTGGAAGACCTACCAGGAGTAGGAATTGGAATCACAGTATTACAGGCAGCCAGTGTAAGGAAAAACTCATGTGCAGCAACTTTTTCATCTCCAACTAAGTCTTTGTCCAACAACTCCACAAGTTTTGAGTCAATAGGAATTTCAGATTTAAGTTTAAACCTCCTTCTACCTCTAGCTGTTGTGGCAAACATCAAACCAGAGGGTATTAAAACATGTTCCACAAAGAAGACCTCTATTTTCTGAGTGAACAATTTGCGGATACAATACTTACATTCACATCACAGAGCTCTTTTGTATGTGAAAATATAGCATTAATACTAATGTATTGAAATAACTTTCCTTATAATCATCTAATTTTATAAGCTCATTGATAGAAAACCAGTAAATTGATGATCACAAAAGATGACTTGTATGGATTAAAAACAGGGTGTCATGTTGTTTATCTCTCTATTTCCTCCTGCCATATTGCACAAATTGCTCTGTAGACAGTAGTGTGGATCTACTATAGACACACAAATACATTATTTTCTTCTTGACAGATAATGATAATAATTTTGCTTTCACAAGGAATATATGTAATTAAGAACTGAATCTGAAGGGTATAACCTAGCTGGTTTGGGTTCTTGCAATGACAGTAAAGGGTGAAGAGATTGATTACCTCTCACACCAACCTCGAAGGGGGAATTACTTTAACTTTTGTTTGTTTATGGGCTGTAATGGGGTATGTGAAACTTTAAAAAGAAAATCAAAAAGAAACGAGAAGAGTATCTGAAAAGATGTTGCTTTCACAAAAAGGTGTACACTATCACATCCTCATAGACCTCTAATTTTAAAGGAAAATGTAGACAATTGCAACCCATGGATGGCCCAAAATTGAAAATTCAACAACGAAGATTCACAGTACCCAAGCCATTTGAGGGTTCTAGCTAATAAAAGCTAATAAAAAGAGAACATAATGTTCAGTCAGTTAACAATAACTATAAGAAGCCAACTCCAGCCTTAACAAGTAGTAGCATATGACGCCATAGAACTAAGAAGTGAGCCTCAAATAAATCAAGTACATAATAAAATGACGTCTATCATAAAAATAGCAAATCCATCGAGTGGTAAAAAGAATACTTTGTCATACCTGCAAAATCCTGTTCAGCCATAAGCAAGGAGCACCCATAATCCTTTCCACAGACACTAGCTCTTTGAAATTCCATTTTGTTCTCTGTAAGTGTCCCGGTTTTGTCTGAAAATATATAGCTAATTTGACCCAAATCCTCATTGATATTCAAAGTTCGGCACTGAAACCTAGAGTCGGAGCTGCTGTCATACATATATTTGTCTTCAATCATGAAATATGACTGCCCCAAACGTACCAATTCCATGGTAATGTATAGAGAGATAGGTATCATTATCTGGAACACTATAATAGAGCTCAAAAAAGAGAAAAAAGCCTCCATTGGGATCCCATAATATTTATATTTTTTCCGGTCATCCTTCCTGTCCGAGAAGTATAACTTTCTGTAATAAGGCAAGGTAGCAAGACGGTCTTTGTAGCGTAGAAGCCATAGCCCCATCCCCATGCCCACAATCAAACACATCACAAGAAGAAAAATCGATAACCATAGGGTTTCTCTATTCATGTAAATTTCCAGTCTGCTTCGCTTGGATGGAGACACCGTACTATTTAACATTGCTTTTGTTTCTTGTCCAGCATATACCACAACACCAATTAGCCAATCAGTATTCTTCAACTGACAGCCACGCAAAACAATATTGGATTGGCTAAGGGGAAATTTTTGGTCATTGAACTCCACATTGGCTGTGAACTCATAAATGTTCCTATTAGGCTGCTCACATCTGATAAGCCCGGATACAATAGAACCATCAAGTACTGTAGAAGCCGTTTCCTGCCGAGCATACCTTGTCTTCAAGTTAGACTCACCGTCCAAATTCATCGTCTGAATGTAAGCAATTCCACTAGGATCACTGGTCCCCAACAAGACCATGTCACACGGAATTGTCTCATCAGCAAAGATCTTCACAACCTCACCAGGCCGTATATTTTTCCACTTTTTTAACTGATATTGACCACATTGAAGTACTGAAGCCTCGCGGTTATTCTCATTCTGGTCAGACCTGTGTCTTCGCCAATCTTCATATCCATCCTTGATAGCAGTGACACAAAGCACAAACAGGAGGGGAAAAAGAGACACAGTTCTCCCAAAGACTGCAAGAGGGGGAAGCTGATTGAGAGCAGCAATAGCCAGGAAATATAAATAAGCTACCCGATGGAACTGAATGAAAAGATTCTTAGGCAAGAAGGTGATCAGGGTATACTTGCTAGTTCGGATCTCATTCCCGGTGAACTCATACTTGTCATTTGTTTTCTTAGGATCATTGATGTAAATTACTCGGGGAGTCTCTTCATATGGAAGATTATCTTCAAACTGCATGCTTCTGTGAAGAATCCTCTGAGACTTACCCACCTGTTCCTGCACTAAAGATGAAACTCCAGAGATTTCAAAGGCGGTAGACGTTTTATTGCCGTTCCCCAGCTCCATTGAAACCAGGTGTCTCGTCTTCTTCACAGGGCATGCGAATGATAACTCGTTAAGTAAATGGAGACCAGTATCTTCCTCTTTCAAGTCAAAACTGGTTGGAGTATCCTCCAAACTATCTGATGATAAAGAGGACAGCAAAGGCCGCAGCCCGGAAGTCATAAATAATTCTCCAATATCCGCATTGGAGAATCCTATAGATAATCTTCCCCACTACAAACAACAATTCACCGCATCTATCAGTTTTTTTTCTTTGCTTTCCCCGGCCAAACTAAACAAACCAGAGAATTCTGAGCTCCCTTTGTCAAAAATTGACAACTTTGCATCCAAGAACACCTCATTTTACATTCTTTTTCAATCAATTCATAACATACAATGCACTCCCAATTGCTCAATATTGTTTTCAAGATCCAAAATGAGGTCCTTTTGAACCCACAATGTTTCACAGAAAACAGATTAAAAATAGCAGTTTTTAATATTAAAACAGAGGAATAGAATTGAATTCAATGATGACAAAATCCCTGATCAGATCCAACGTAAAAACAAAGACCCTACGGATCCATTCCCTTCACATGCGCCAAAACTAAAAACACACAAGACAAACAAACACAAAACCAACCGCAATTAAAACCGTATCAGCAAATACCAGACCTGAAATAATTACTAAACCCAAAAATTCAAATCAACCCTCCTAATGACGCACCTGTGTGTGAGTAAATACAAAGTGCAAGAGAGAGTGAAAGAGAAAAAGCAAGCTATCATAACTTCATAAGCTTATCGTCTAGGGATGATGGAAAAAGACGAGAAGGATTTGATCAGACGGCCTTGAATGCACTGAAAACGAAATCATGTAGACACATTGCAGAGATGAAAACAGGGACGGATCAGAAATGATAGAAATCAAATCTCTGAGGCTTCAGTTTTTTTCTTTTTTGGCCCTGGGCATTGATGAAACGACAATTGACAACGTCGTAACCAAGGAAGGAAGAGGATCGATGGAGTGAGGAAGAAGGAGGAGGAAGAAGAAGAATGGTGTTAGCACAATCACCGAAACAGTCGGAGACAGAACAGAGAACGAGGACGGAATTGAGTGGTAATCCTCAATTCGTGGCTTTGTCCCTATCACTGCCCCTACTCACTATATATGCGTGTATGCGCATACGGATATATGTATGTATATATATATATATATATATATATATATATAATCGTATTTTCTTAATTTTATTGTATTTGTACTATTAATTAATTAAAAATACTATAAAATACCAAAAAAATTTATAAATTCTTAATACATCAATTTATACACACGAAAAATTTTAAATTTTATATTATTTTATGTTATTTATCCAAAATTTAGGTGTGAATTAATAGCGACGGTAATAATGAGTGGGAAAATTTAATATGCTTATTAGTTATCTATTATGATTTTTAATTGATGATTTTATTATGATTGTTTTAAGTTTGTTTTTTAATTTATTAAATAAATTTATAATTAAATTAGTAACTACTTCGATTATTAATGATTTTGGAGGGAATTAATTTTGAGTAATTTTTATTTAATTTTTAAAAAAATTTGAATATTTATCTAATAAAATAATTAAATTGATCCAAAATTTTAATAAATTTAACTAATATAAACTAAACCGGATGACACACCATCAAAACTTTCGAGAGATTCTCAATTCTAATTTCAACATATAGCAAAATAATAAAAATTTATTTATTATTTAATTAAATTTTAAATACATTAATTTTACATAAACAATTAAAAAACAATAATTCGAAAATGCCATAATTAATAACTAATAAAGTAACAAATACGATGATGGTACTGTACATAACTTGCATAAAAATTAAAATCATGAAATCGAGAAATCCTTTGCATCACATCTTGGTGTCTCGTCATCCTCGGGTTTCAACACCGACAATGTCCTCTTGACGTACGGTGACCGTAAGAAAGATAACATGAACCAGCAAATGACAGTTGCTCGACGGAGCAGCAGCCTCCTGAATTAACACTGTCAACCTTTCGGCACGTTGCTTTGGCCTTTACCGCTGTTCAAACCTCGACATCTCGGAAATACACCTGTATGACGTACCGTCCGTGGGGTCGATCCTTTGAATATTAGCCGTCGATGGGATCTGATCGTGTGATTGAGACAAGTTGCAGTGAAGCGCAGAGTTTGCTGAATTCTTACTCAAAGTAGAGTCCGACGTTTACTGTAGTTTCAAATCTTGGTAGCAAGATATCAAAATCTTGATTTTAATTAAAATCGTTTTTTATTTAAAAAAATAAAACTTAAAATCGAAACGTAAAAACAGAATGTAAAAACAGAATTTTTAATAATATATAAATAATAAAATATTTAAAATATTTTTATAAATTAATAAAATCGGTTAAAATCGATTAAAATCGATCAAAAACGGTTAAAAACGGTCAAATATTTTTACTGTTTTATTATTTTCGATTTTAACTAAAATCGAAAACGGTTTCTTGTGAAAAACGTTAAAAACGTAGTTTTTACTGCTTAAAAACACGATTTTGATAACAATACTTGTTAGGTTCTAGAAATACTACGTATCCCGTTGTCATTTTGCTTTCGAAGGTTAAAAATTTTGTCTTACCCACAGTTTCCTTGCTAACTAACTGTACAGTAATTCACTTAAATTACAGTGAACATCTTAATCATGCAAAGGTAACATTCAGTTATACACTTACGCTTTTTTTTTAACTCTTCAATTACAATTTTCATATTTTTTTGCATAATTTTAAATTTTTTATTATAATTTTTCAATTGTGAAAATTTTTAAAAATACAATAAAAATTAAAGTAATTAGATTTATAATTAAATGCTCCGTATCTTTAATTATAAAAATAATTTTACCCATAGCTTTGCTGTTAAAGCAAAATCTTTGTATGTTTTAATTAAGTGGATATTTTCATTTATAATAACATGTGACACCTCCACTTAGTGAAAATAATAATTTAGTACCCAAAATTTAAAAATTTGATAGATGTAATCCCATTTATCAAATTTTTTTCCGTGAAAATTAACAATCCAAAGTTTAAAAAATTGATACATGTAGTTTTATTTATCAATTTTTTCGTGAAAATTAGCAGTTGATGAAATTTAATTATTGAAATAATTATTATAACTCCGTATAAAGATAAGAAAGTAAAATGACCACTTGACCAAGTTTGACTTATATAATTACTGATTTATTTATTAATTATTTTAATATGGTTAAAATTTATAAAAATAACAAATATATATTATTTTTAAAAATAATATTATAATATATTAATATTTTTATTTATTACTTATATTAAATAAATAATATTTATTTATTTATTTATTTTTAAAAATATTATTTCCAACATATTAATATTTTATTTATTAAATAAATAATGCATAAAATATTCTAAATATCATCCAATACTTTAACACTGATAGTAAATGTAGCAGTGACCTCAAAATTTTGGAATTTTTAGAATTCCTTAGTTGAATATATAATTCTAGTCAAGTATAACCAATGCTAAATCAATCTCACGTGCATGCATGATTCTTATTCAAGCAAAACTAATTAATAAATAATATTAAAGAGATATATAATGTCATGTGAAAATAAAATATATATATTCATCATGAAACCTTATATTTATCTACTTAAGAGCATTTTCACCGTTTTTCTAAATATGTATTTATCGTGTTTTGGAATTAATAGTAGTTGGATAATATCGTATTGGTGATTATAAGTGTTCACTGAAGAATTGATTAAACTGAATTGGTCAAGTATGAAAGAAGTGATTTTATGATTTTAATTCTGCACCTAAGTTTTAAATATAAATTCTTAATAATTGAGAAATTCGATTAATGAATCATTATCTATAGTATAATCTTAAATTCTTTCTCCTTTAATTTTTTTAATTTTCTACCAATTAAATCCCTATTTTTTTGTTATAAAATATTAATACTACACACTCTCTATAATATATATAATTATTATTTATCAATTAGGTGAAGGAATAGATCGGGATAATGAGAGAGGTGCGTTTAGTTACTATTTATATTTTTAGGATTTTTTTAAATTAAAGCCACCAAAACATTTTAGGGGTGAATTTGACTTTTTTAATAATTTTATGAATAATCCATAGCTTCAATTTCATGATTGATTGAGGGATTGAAAAGTTAGGGTTTACTATTCCTTCATTAGATTTATTTCTATTTATGAAAATCAAGTTTATTGTTCTTTACGCCTAACCCCCAAATTTCGCAATACTCACAACGTATACGTGTATATACAAGCTTTACACTGACCATGAATTTATTATAATGATTATAGTTTCATTTTATTGAAATAGTTTTAAATGCTGGATTTTTATATAATA